>PVKA01020100.1:0-40955 GCA_004027165.1 Ctenomys sociabilis | reverse complement strand
AATTATTGAATCTTTGATATAATTCAGCTATAAAAAAACCTGTAAATATAATTTCATGTATGCACCTTGTACAGTACCAAAACGTTGTGAAAACAGTTTGCAATGTATTAATTCATCGACTCTGTATGGTTAAGGTGTCTTGAAACTGTCTGATTGACATTTGTATTTTAATAAAATAAAAATAAATGGAAAAAAAAGATAAAAAAAAAATACTCTGGTTTCTCTTCAGATCGCATAAATCTTTCGCCTTTTTTTTTTTTTTGTTTCAAGTTCAGAAAGCCCAGTTGTAGGTTGGGAGGGAAGAAGAAAATAAAAAACCTTATTCTGGGTCGAAAGGCAACTTCAAGCATGTTTTGAGACAATGCCTACTTTCAAGAAGAATGTAATTAAGTAGATGGAAATACCAAAACTACAAGTTGATAAATTGTAAATTACCAGGAAGGTCTTGGTGGCCAGAATTTTTGGAGAGTCTCTTCACACAAAAATGCCTGGATCCAGCTAACTCTTGGAATGTGGATAAAGCTACTGTACTTACAAAGTGGGGTAGCTGGTTAAAAGCCATGCCTTGCCGAGCCATATTTTAAAGTTTGCAAATAAAAGTCTGAGGTGAAAATGCCATTCTTTCAAAACAATATATGCTAGGGAAGTGTTATTTGACATTTTGAGAAATTAATTTTCTATATTTGGCCTTGGGATGCTCTGCAGGCTTTTTGCTTTAGCTCCCTTGAACAATGCAAAAATGGGCTTCATCAAATTAAAACAAGAGAAATATTGCATTGACACAAATCCTAGATACAAATAAAATATTATTGATATTGATAATGACAGGCAAATAATATAAATACAGTTTGTACCAAATTACTTAATGAGTTTTTGGTTCTTTTGTGTTTTTCTCTTGCCAAGTAGAGCAAGTCTTGCTAGTATTAAGTCCCAGAACAATGAGCTATCAACAAGCTCTTTCAATCAGGCCTGGAATCAGTAAAATTTTGTCTCTCCTCCCACCCCAGCACCTAGCCCGGGGCTCACCAACACTATTCCCTGTCTAATTTGACTCCATAATATAGTCAACATTCTACAACTTGAGCACTTGCCTCCTTTATTGAAACTTTTTTCTTTGACAATAGAATTAGTTGCTTGTCTCAGGACACCTGATAAATCCCTGGTCCTTGGGGAAGTCTGTGGACTGCAGTGTGGGAAAGTGACACAAGGAAAGCAGGAACAGTAGGGGATTCCTTACCTTTGTCACAGTGCAGAGGCAACCTTGAGTAGGACTCTACTCCTAGACCCGGAGGCCCCACTGTAATGGAAAGATGTGCATGCAGGAAACTCTATGAGGACACCTAGGGCTGCATCCATCATTCAATCCTGACCACAGATCACTGTGGTTAGTTTGCTCCCTCTTTAGAGTCACAGGCCCTGCCTTCTTCAATCCAGCAGGTAAACAATGTACCACAGATCAAGATGGGGAAAACTACTGAGTGCCCCGAGCCCAGAAGGGCAGCTACACCATTACATGCTGCACTGAGAACAGTTGAAAAATCTCAACGATTGGGTACAAAAGTATGAACGGGGTGAACAAAAATCCACCTCTAGGGGTTCTTGAAAGGTTAGCACCCCAAAACACCTCCCGTGCCCCATCATTCTCCATGAGGAAACCCGCATATGGCTATGTTTATTAACATCTCTGAGATCTCTGGAAACAATCCAGAGAGAGCAGATCCACCATCTCATTTGCAAATTGCACAGCAGTTTTGTAGCTAAAGACACCCTCTGACGCTGACCTCTCAGAGTCCACTTTAGAGACAACAGGTTCAGATGCCCAGCACAAGCCTGATGATTTTCCACAGGAGCACAGAGGTTGAGAGAGTCTGCATGGACTTGAAGGAGTACAGCATATCCCTTGCCTGAACTCTACTCAAAACAAATGGCTTGCCTGCTGCAGTACCTGTCATATGAACACTCTGACTGGGGACTGAAAAAAACCCTGAAAATCTTGTCACCAACTCCATCTATCCTTCCTGCATTGACTAGGAGCCACTGAATTACAAAGCTGCTCTGAAGAATGCTCAGCACTTGACACTAATATCTTCACACATCTACTTTTCCCACATATTGGAAAGAGAGGAAATAAATACTTCTTCTGTACCTAGTCAGTTCTAGACTGTGTTTGGCATTTTAATTAGAATACTCTCACCATAGATGTACAAGGTAAAGGTTCAAGTCTACAGGGAGTGGGACCTGTGGTGCTCTGGAAAGGGGCAGTTCCACATAACAATACAATTATTCTCTAATATTCTTTGATGCAAGTAAAACCTATTTAGGAGACAGATCCTCCCTGTAGGCCTTCATTGTGCACACTGGCTCCCACTCTCAGGACTTGAGTTAGACAAAGAAGACTTTATTCCTCAAAGGCAAGGTCAAAACTGTAATCACCATCTCTGAGCTCAGGGATGGCCCACTGACAGTGGGGGACATGTGCTGTGCCAGGGATGAAGTGGATGGGTAGAATAAAGGACAGTCATTCTCCACTGCCAGATATTCTGGGCTGGTTCTGTAACAGTTTGCATGCAGCCCACCCTCCTGGAACTATTGCTTTTCCAGTGAAAAAGAGTGAGGTTCTCTTTAGGCAAGGTGTGTTCCTGGAGTGTGGTCAGAATAAGTAAATTGTTCAAGAGAGCATGTTTCAAAACACAAGCCACTTGGAAAGGTAAAAATCCACACATGGGTCTTCTTACTAACATGAGCTCCTAAAGTCCTCAACCAGGACCAGAAGTAAACAGCATAGGTAAGCACAAGATGAAGCTTTGAGAAACACAAGAACCTCATGTCTGCTAAGCTTTGGGCCCTGTCCTTGCAGACCCTGTAGTACTGCAGTTCATCATGTCCACCTCTTCTCTCCTACCTGTCCTGAGTCTGGTCTCAGTCTTGAAATCTCTAGCTGCATGGAAGTCACCACCTTCCAACAGCTATTCAGACTGCACATGCACAAGGCAGACACAGCTTACATAGATGTAACTTACACAAATGATCTTCCGTTACACCAAGGAAATTCCTCTTCCTTATGTTTATCATTTCTAGCATCTTCCACTTAAATGCTTATAAACCTCTCAGATCTGTTACTTTCCTTGCTTCACTAATTTAGTCTCACTGATACTCTTCTTTAGAAGAGGATGGGGCCTGACCACTGCCTGCTAGATAAATCCCTCTGGAAGACACACTGGTCTTGTCCCAATGTCCTCCCTACTTCCCATTCCCCTATAAACTGCTGTCAGGGGCCTAGGGCCATGCCCTCCCACCTCCTCATCCCGGTCTGTGCTGTTGGCTCCACTTGGAATCTCTCATCACATGATCACAAGGCAATCTTACTGATCCTTTAGAACTTGGTTTGACGTCCCCTCCCCCTCCCAGGAGACCTCTGCATGCCCTTACTTTCATCCTGGATAGGTGTCCGTCTTATAATCCCAGGTTATCTTTTTCAGGGTCTGCTCTCATGCCATATTGAATTTCTTTTTTCTTGTTTTTTTTTTCAGTGCCAGGGATCAAACTCAGGACCTTGTACTTGCTGAACAGGCACTTACGACCCTGTGCTATCTCCTGACCCCATCATATTTAAATTCTCTACTCACAGGTATGCTATGGCTACACTATGCTATGAACTCACTAATAGAAATAGGATCTTTCAGCTTTGAACAACTAATTTTTCACAATGCCTAGCACATAGTAGTCATTCACTAAACACTGGCTGAAGTCAATAATTGATCAGTTTTTTTGGTTAAATCCTCTGTAACATCACATCTGATCCCTCAAAAATATTTAAATATATTTGAATGGAACACAGTGAAAGGTAAGCATCAGGGAAAGTTATAACTTCTTTTCTCTCTCTAAAATCCCCAGCTTAGCCCACTACCACCACAATCGAAACCTACCACCACCACCATGGCCCAAGCCTCTGGTGTTCTCCACTAACCATCTCCTCCCACTATCACTTTTTCTCCCAGGCACATTCTTCCTTCTGACCTTTGGCTTTGTCCATTACAGTTTTTCACCAGATCACCAAACAGAGGCTGGTAATAATGCCACGATGAGAGGCCTAGCTCTGTCTTCCTTCTCTTTCTTGATTTTCTCTGACCTTGTGTGTAAACAGATTCTGTCTTCTGACAAGCTTCCCAGAGCCCTTTAATATGTATGACTACTTTCATCCTCACCTCCTGGGCTGCAGAAGGGGACAGCAAGGGCTTATTCCCAACTTTCAAGGAAAAGAAATTGAGGCTTAGGCCAGACAAAACTTGACGGAAGACATTCAGTAGACCTCGGAATAGAAGCTAGATTTCCTTATTCCCTGGCCAGGATGTAATACTTCTTCAATTGCTCTAAAAATGAAAACCTCAGGATTATTCTGCAAAAGAAAAAAATAGGGCTAGGAAGTGGCAGCCACATTTCTGACAAGCTCCATTCAGAGGACATTGTAACTTACATAAATGATTTCCTATTACGCCACAATTGTCACTGCAACATGACAGTCTTTGCTGTTTCCTTGAAGTGTTCTCTTTGTTGTTTTTCTGCACAGATCTCCCAGGAAGAAGAATCAAATATGGTCCAAGCAGGAATACAAACCACATGACACCCGCAGCCCCAGATTCCCCTTCCACATGACTCCATCTGAGCAGGACCAAAGAAAAGGCAATGAATAGTCCCCCGTGGGCCTGAGCCCTCTCCCACCTGCCTCTTCCCAAGCTTTGCTGTGCCCCTGCAAATAGGATTCCTTTTTTAAAAAATGAAAGCCAACAGTTTATGAAGAAGAAATGAAGTGGCAATTTCCCAGCATGGCTGAGAATCAATACCAGCTGTTGTCAGGGTTTTCTTTTCAAAGGGTGGCTGCCACGCTTCTCCGAAGTCAAGAGCGACACAGCTCCAGTGCTTGACTTACAACTGCTTCATCATAGCATGATATTTTTAATTTAAAACTCACTGCAGTTGGGTTCAAACTCAGCTGGGACTTGATTTACTGCTAATTCATTTCTCCGATTCCTATAATTCTAAACCCAGTCACCAAACAGTTTAATGCTCATAGAATCACCCGTGCAATGCTTTATGAATGGGTGTCAGGGGAATTTTCTTAGTAACTGTGTGTTAGCAACTGTTATTCACTTTGGGACGGGAAACAGCACTCAGGCAAAGTACGGTTCTATCATGGAGTATGTGGGTTGAGATGATGTCCCAGGTGATCCAACTCCACATACCACCACAGTGATACCCACCTGATATCCTACTGTTCCTCACACACAGGCATACATACACACATCATGAACCATGTGAAGGGAATGCCAGGCACTGATGATGTTTCCCATGGGAAACGCTTACGTTTTTCCTCTGGTTCATCACCCAAAAATGAAAACCATGGTTTTACAGCCTACTCAGAACTTAGGGTGGCAGAGTATTATTTTTCCCCAGGAGAAATTTTTTTCCAATCATCCAGAATTCAAGGAGATGTGTCTTAATAACTCAAGCCTCCCTTATTAATTTGATGAAGAACATTTTTCTTTGTCAGGTATATTGAAACCTCTTATTCAATGAGTGTAGCTGGAAAAAATGGAGCTGGTGAATGTCATTACTCACATATTTTGCAAACATCCATCTTGATCTACAATATGTGGCTGAACAGTGCGACTAGTGGAAATAAGTCCACAATCTGTCTGAAGTGTATTCTGGAAACAGCCCATAAAATGTACACCTGAAGGCAGATTGTGTGGCTGTGGTGGCTGAAGTTTTGTGACAGCCATTTCTGGGATTCTCAAAAGCAAATGATAAGCCCCAGAACCAGGTGGCATCCCTAAAGGTTGGACCTCATGTGTCTCTGTTTGACCAGGGCTGTGAACTCATTTTCCTGTTTTTCTTTTTTCTCCTCCAAACTAAACTTGAACTTGAAAACTCCAGTAGAAAGCCAGCATCTCCTGGAATGCTTTCTGTCAAACATTCATTCCAGGAGATGGCAGCAGGTTTAAATGCACCCACACAAAGGGATCCCACTGCCAAATAGCTGAACAGCAGTTGCCTAAGAATAAATAGGTTTCTCAGTAGCATACCTCCAGCCCCTTTAACATGCTTATTATTAACCTAGAGTCCCCAAGAGGAGGTCACAGAATAAGGTCTTTGCAGATCTGTGTTGGCCACTTTCTTGGGATGGTGATGTCTTGCAGACTAGCCTTTGAAGCCCTCTGGGAATTATAGTTTGATCATCCCTCCCAATCTACTGATACCTAACCCAAAGTGAGTTTTATAACCAAAAAAGATGTCAGTTCTATATGCATCAAAGCAAAAAAGGACCTCTGTGTTAATATGCTCCAGTTCTACATTCTCAGCAAATATTTATCTATCAGTTCTAGGTAGATAAGCTCTGAGCTGGGTACTGAGTGACAGAGAATAAAAGTTCTGTCTGCATCTAAGACAAAGTATATACAGTCATTGTTCCTGTTATCTCCTGGAAATTGGTTCCCAAACTTCTCATGGATCCCAAAATCATCAGTAGATGCTCAATGTCCTTATCTAAAGTGGTGTATTCAGTATTTATATATAACTTATGCACATATATTTTAATCACTATTATTGCTATAATACTGAATACAATGGAAATGCCACACAAACAGTTGTTGCATTGTATGGCTTATGGAATAACTGCAAGGAAAAAAAATGGCACATGTTCAGTGCATGCTACTTTCAAAGTACTTTTGATCTACAATTAGTTGAATTAGTGGGTGAAGAGCCAACAGGTACAGCTGTAAATTTTAACTGTCATCATTGCTACTCCGGTGACAAATTCCCTGCCTTTATGAAAAAATATGAATTAAGTTCCTGATTGCACAAAAGACTGCTTTATGTAGAGGCTGCTGCTACCATTAGAGAGGCAAATGCTCCGGAAGTCATTCTGTACAGACCCAGGTCTCCCATCAGTCAATAGGTAAGGGCATGTGCATTTAAGGGAGAAAGACAGGGGTCAGCACCTAATGGAAAAGAGAGCTCGGTGAGAGGTCTCAGGCACAGTGCAACCAACAGTCCTTTGCCCAGCCTGACCCTACAGGGGCTTTAAGCCCAAGTGTTTTTTGTTTTTGTTTTTATTTTAATGCAAAGGAGGATGGAATTGGCTAGAGGCAACGGCTTTTAGAAAACGCTTTGTGTAGAAATGTCCCTGCTGTGTTATATTTTGACGCATAGAACATTTCTTAAAGAGGTCATTTGCTTCCATCCTCTGCTTACCAACAGCTGTGCTCCTCAGGTAGCACAAGCACATAGGTCTGGAATGTCCCCATGCCACCCTGTGGAAGGCACTCCCAAAGTCAGTGTGCCCCTATTAGGGTCTAAGTTGTGGTCCTCCATGTGGCTAGCTAATGCTTCCATAATTCTGGGCTCCTTCTTGGAGCATACAGCTCTGCCACCTTTCTGGACTCAGCTCAGAAAAATCATATGTTCCTTACACAGAACTCACCAACGCATGTACCTAATGGATGCACCTGTTCAGATCTGCCTGGTCCCTTCTGATGCCCCGACCCTGCCCAACTCCAAGCTTCAGCCATGTGCCCTGCTTCCCACCTGAATGACCCCAGTGATGTCTCATGACATTCTTCTAGTCCTCAAGTTCTCTTTGCCCTGCTTCTTTGGGGAGGGGGGGGGCAAAAGCCAGACTCCTGGAGCAGGTGGGGGAACCACCATAGAGGTCCCAAAGCTTTGACCTGGGTGTGGATGTTCATCTTGACTGAGTTTTCTGATCCCCGAGGTGATGGATGCCTCGTGGGGTGATCTGCAACCAGGGAGCTACCCCAGCCAGGAAGCACCCAGCAGGAGCTCCTGGCTGTGCCTACTCTCCAGAACGAAGCTGAGCCCCCTGGGCCTCTGAGTGACTAAGCCAACAACTGTCAGGCTGGGGAGCTGCTGCGAGTCAGGAGGTACCATCTCTTCCCTCTCTCCCCTGCCCCCTGGAACCCAAGCCCTCAATAAAGTGAATCACATAAGTTTTCAGGGAAGCCAGGCTGGACCTGGGAGTAGAGACAAACAGGCCAGGTGCAAGCCCAGGTGGCCAGGTTCCTGGACCAGTACATCCTGCTCACACCTGGGCTGTGCACCGGAACTCCATACAGAAGTTCACTTGAATAAAGACTAAGATATTTTGTAAATTACTCATGGAGAGTAGCCCCCTCATCTTATAACTGATAATACTGAATCAGAAGGTGACTTTTCCCAACCCCTCTTAGCTGGTAAATAACAAAAGTCCTATATCATTGGTGTGCAAAGCCTGCCTTTTCCTACAACACTAGCAGTTTTTAAGCGAGGGAACACATGTAGACAACCTATACGCCCAAGAAAATAAACACATGCCTGAGAACTTCTACTGCCTAAAAGGACAAAAGCAGAAGAGGAGATGGCTGAGCAGAGGCAAGCCTGGAAGTGGGCTGTCCTGACACCTCGCACAATTCTGTGTGAACTCTGGAGCTTACACAATCACCAGAACACAGGTCTTGATGAAATGTGAGAGCCCAGCTGAAATTACTCACAGTCAAAAGTAAAGACATACATCCACATGCCAATGTGAGAGTGATTATCTTAGTCCAGTGTTCCCCGGTGGCTCTCAGTTCCACTCTGTACTCTATCTACTTTTTTACCTCTTTAATCCATGTGAGTGTAGCAAAGGGAGAAGTCTTGCATCAAGGAACTCCTTCAGCTTTTCTTTGGACCCAGGATAGACACTTACTTGACAAGACAATACTCTCATAGAATAAAATTCATTAAGTTCTGCTGTCTTTAAGCACTGTCTAGGAAGCTGCACTGAAATGGACAGGGAGGAAATGAATTCCGTGTGAGCCAGCATCCCACTCTGGGGACTCAGTTGCACGCCCTGAGATCTGCTTCCCAGACCTGCCCTTCTCCTTCCCCTCCTTCTTGCACAGGAACAGAAACCATTTTTCAGCTCAGATCTGCTTACTTTCTCACCTCTTGACCTGTGGGTAAAACCCAAGGGCTGGGAACTGGGCTGGGCTCACACTAGCAGTCCCAGGAGTATGTCAGACAGGAAAGTGATCTGAAGTGGCCACAAAGAAAGCTTCCAAACAACTGTGCCTTCTTCCTTACACTTCTAGTGCCTTCTTCCTCCATTGCGTCTTTCCTCACACTTCATAATGAAAAGACTGTTCCCTGTCAGACCTCAGGAATTGATTGCACTGAGCCGTGTTCAGCACATTGACTGCGGGGACGAGATCCTCTTAGCTAGTGATCTGTTTTGTGTTGAAGTGACAAAACATCCCAAAATCCAATTTGCTGTTTCGGATCCTGGTTCATGCGCAAGACAGTAAGAGAGGGAGCAGGAAGCCAAGTTTACCAGGCCCAGGGGGAGCTGACGATCTCTCCAGCACCTGTTGGCTTACATCTGTATAATTTTCAGCACTCCGACTGTGGTCCCGGAGCAGAGGTGATGAAATTCTAAGCATGCCCCTTCTAGGTACCCCAGGCTTGACAGAACTTGCACACACTTCTCAGTACAGAGGAGAAGCCAAGTAAATAGCGCGTGGAGTAGAGGTTTGTCTTTTGAAGAATAAGAAGCAAAAACAACAAACTTGCAACTGTCCCTTAAACTGTGCAGACCAGGAAAACTGAGTCTGTAGCTTAGCCCTGGCTTTGGGACAGGACAGCACCCAGCCTAGCCATGGGCCAGAGGCCTTCCTACCCAAGCCCCCTAGAACCCAGGTGTGGTTCCCCACTCCTTGGTTCCCCACTCAGCCTGCAGCCTCTCAAGTCCAGCCTTTTTTTGCTACAAGTGTGGGGACCTGTCAAAATTCCATGGAGAGCTATACAATGACTCCCCCTACACAGGCCATTGGTACTGACTTTTAATGAGCCTTCTGCCTCAATTATTATAGTGTACAAGGTACTAGCATGGCACAACATTGCCCTGCATCTGGATCCCAAAATCTGGAACCCCTAGAGCTGATGAATGAATGAGAGAACAAGTTTGAAGCATACATACTCTGAGCTCAATGTTAAGAATGCAGGGATTTGTTGCTTAGCAACCTAGGGCCTGGGGCTTCTCCCTGAAACTCTTCTCAGCCTAAGTTCCTATGCCATCAAAATGGGAATCTGCAATACCCACCCTACAGACTTATTTTCAGCACTTGATGAGAAAGTGTCATTTCCATATTACCAGCGATCTGAAGCAGTCACGAGAGAGAACCAGACTCCTACCACAATTGGAGCCTATAAGAATCAAAAGCAAAGACTAGGTCTCCACTCATTTGCTCCTCAGTTTTTCCCAGGAGAACATAGGAGTTGCCAAGTGAGGGATAATCACCTTCAGGGATGGAGCACTCTGCTAGGAAGATGCACACGACTAACAATTTGCCAACATTCCAAGAATGAGATTCATCCTCCTTTGAAGAATGGGGAGATTGAGGTACAGGAAGAGGTAAAACACATTTGTCTGGGTTAAAGGAAACCCAAGGAAAGACCTGCACCAGATGTGCTGAATCTGCCCCCAGCACACTGGGCCATGCGCCTCCCCAGGTGGGGATAACATGCTGAGAACATGTACTCTAAGGCAAGTAGCACAGTGACAGGAGCCAGGTCCGTTTGAGACTGGGCTCCAACACAGGGCCACCATGTGACCTTGGAGAAAGTTCTTAACCTCTCCCACTTCAGTTTCATCATGGAGGACATGGGGATACAATAACAACTGCTTCTCAGGTGAGTGGTTCTGAGAAATATATGAGCCAACCCATGCAAGGTAATTAAAGGCTATCTTATCTGGCAAATACTCCATAAATACCGGCTGTCATTGTCATTATTATTAGTATTATCCCCCAATCCATTGTTTCCATAAGGATTAAAACCAATGCTATGTGTGCAAAGCCTCTCCCTGGGGAGAGCGCTGATCAGAGGATGAGGTCCTTGTGGAGGACTCCAGAAGCTTTTCTGCCAAGCTGCTTCTTACCAAACAGAGCAGCAGCCTCCTCCTTCAAGAACAAGGCCTCTGATCAGGAATTAGGACCCCCTGCCTGCCTTTCCTTTTAAGATCCTTCTCTTACCACTTAGCAGCAGAGCCCCCTTCAGTCTCTGGCTGGCTCCACCTTCCTGCTACACCCAGGACGCTGCAGCCTAGACAGCAAAATCAGGCACAGAAGAGTAAGTTGAGACTGCAGAGGGGTGCAGGAAAGCATTCTGGGGAGGGCTGGGGCACAGCGGGGACTTTTAAAGAGACAGTGTCTGCCAGACTGTGGACCAAGCATCACTCACAGAAGCCTATAGGGCAATTACCCTAATCATGTGCACCTCCCAAACAGTCCTTTGATTTATTAGCACCACATCTTTTTAAAATGTCACTCTTAAATATAAATAACACTTAATCATCCAGCTGTCATTAAATTCATGTTATATTGATTTCTTGGAGTGCCGCAAATTTGAGGGCCAATGGGCGGGCCGGTGGATGTGGACACAAAGCCAAGAGGTGGATTAACAAATGGAAGAGAAGAAGAAAGGGGCCTTGGAGCAGTAGAAAGGGGAGTGTCAAGCAAGAGAAAAGAATCTTCTGCAGCAGCCCGGGAACAGAAACAGTTTCCTATCTGTTAGCAATGGATACAAAAAGAAGCCAGCCAAGGGTGGCATATCTGCTGCACAGATTAATCACAGAGGAGAGAGACCAGGGTTGGGTTTGCAGTATTGCTGTCTTCCCATCAAGGCCAGTCCTATAGCCACTCCAACAGGTCTCTATGTGCACTGTCTGTGTAGGAAGTGCTTTCTCTGAGTGAGAACAGGGAGAAGCAGCTATGAAATGCCCCCTAGCTGGCTAGGAGACTCCCTGTAATTTATTTGCATGGAAGCTTGGTGGTAACTATGAGTTAAAAGCAACCGCTAGCCCATCCCCCTAGCTATCCTCACTTCATGGCTGCTGCCACTCTAGAAGGCCCCCACCTAATTTCCAGCACCCCTTGTTGTGATTTAAAGGATTCAGAGGCCAAGGGCAAACAGAAAGCTAGGCACACTTCCCTGTTTGCAGCAGTCCAGACAGGAGAAACAGAGCGAGTTGGCTGCCTCAGATAACTTCTTCTACAGATGCTGACAATGTCCATGAGCACTCAGGATAAAGTCTTGGGAGCTGGAAAGGAGGAGTTCTTGGGCCCACCATTCCCTGTGTTCACCGGAGAGCCACAATGAAACAGCCTAGTCACTATGCGAGTGAGCCCAGAGCACGCTCAGTGCTGGGCCCTTTCCTGTGTAGGCGACTGCCTCCCCAAGTGAGGGAAAACTTAAAAAGAATCCACAGAAGAGAGGCAGGGGGAGAATAACAGTGTGGCATATTCCACTGCCAGACAAAAGAGCCAGGCAAGAAATCAAAAGGTGAACACCCAGCTTTACACCCAAATTTTAATTAATAGCTGCCTCGTCCTAGAAACCAAAGTGGTACCCAATGCTAAGTGCAGAAAATGTGGGGAATTTTGGTCCCTGGTGTTCAACTTATCACCAGCAGGGTGGCGGCTGGTCTGACATTAGAATGAAAGATACTGAGGTTATGAATACACAGAGAAGAGAGGGGGAGGGAGAAGAGCAGAGGTGTACAGGAGAGATGCACAAGAAATTCAGGAACAGCTGCCCCCCAGCCTTTTGCTCCGTACAGGTGCCCTGAGGGAATGTTTACCTGAGAGGCTCCTGTTTGCAGGAGCTCACTATTACTGCTGCAAACCATGTGCCACCATACACGTAAGTGGAACCTCCCTGTCTACGCACTCAAAGGGTATGTATGCAGAAATGTGCCAGTTTGTTCACAGCCGGGAAAACGGAAGTGAAGCCCGCTGTCACACATGGTTGGACCCCTTGACCACATTTGCTTAGATTCTGAGAATTTGTGTGCATCTGGACATGTGTGACTATGGATGCATGAGTCCACTATTCTTAAAAGAAGAAAATAATGTTTCTTCCCCTGCCTAGGCTCTCCCCAGTGAGAGCTTTTGCTTTATTCTGTCTACCCTTTTCAATCAATCAAAGGGCAGCTCACACCGCACACAGCGGGAATACAATCTCCCTCCTGGGGCGTCTGCTCTTCTCCCTAGACTAGCCAGAAACCATTGCAAAGGCCGAAAAAAGTTTGAAAATAGCAGATCTGGAGGTATAGGAAAAGCCCCCTATTTCTGCAATCATCAGGATTTACATAAGCAACCCAAATTCTGTGCCCAACACGGAGGCCTCCTTGTTCAAAAGAATATTTGTTCCTTGCCCCTCTGTTCCGGAAGACTCCCAGTGTCCTTTTTCCAACTGTGTATTGTGGGACACTCTGAACACACGATCTTATATAAAAGGTACAGGCTTATCTCACTTTATTGGTCAAGTTACCTGAAAAGCAACCTCAAAAGGATAGCTAGGGAAACATAGGAGTTTGCTATATGTATTCTCAACATCGAAATGATGTTTAAATTGGGCCTCTCACTTTTCTCTCTGCAGCAACTGAGCACTTAAATAAGTTACTCTTAGGCCCCAAAATATGACTATGAAAAAGCCCCTTTGGAATTTCCCACCTCTCACCTCCTTCAGGAAAACTTTGAAGATGAACTGGCTGTGAAACTCCACCAAGGAGAGAAGGAAAGGAAAAGACTTAGAGAAAAAGAAGCTTGAATCACTATTTTCTGGACAGCAATTCTAGACTCTGGAGAGGCCAGTTTCTGAAGGATGAGGCAGACCCAAGAAATGGACACCTCGGTCGAGCTCCTGAGGGAGGGGACATTCCTGGGGGAACTACAACCCTGTATTTCCCTCTCCTACTCCATTGTGTCATACACAACGTACAGGACAGGTGTTAGCCAGAACCACAAGGGACAGCAGCTCCATGCACCCAGAGAAGGGTAACTAAGTGAAAGAAACTGAGTCCTGTCTGCTGGCTGTGTCCCAGGGACTGACCACGTGAGTAAGGTCATGTCTATTAAGGAGAGTCTGACCCCTGACCTCCCCAGAGCAGCTACACTCGCGCTGCACTGCGATGCCAAAGCCCCTTCCTCCCTGAAATCCCAGCGCATTCCCTGCGAAGCTGAGCCATGCTTCAGAAGGGCGCTTGTGCTGCCTCTTACTGGGGAAACGCAGTGTCTGTTCCACATGCACCGCCCTACAGAACTGCAGCCCCATCCGCCTATGTGGCCTCCTCCCCACGCACTGGGCCACCACACGCTCCAAAATCCTATCCAAATCTCATCTGTCAGTGTGCCTACCGTTAAAATCACAAGGTGTCCAAAGGCCATGCAAGAGTGATTACACTGGGCGGGTCTCTGAAGACCTCCCCTGACTTTCTCGTTTCAAAAACACCAGTTAGGAATGAAAGGGGACTGGAAACGGAAAAATGCCCCTTCAGCTTGCCCTGATGGGAGGGACGGCCGGTCTTCCACTGACTCTCACCCTGAAAGTCCTGGGCAGAAGTCTTGAGTCCAGGAGTGTGACAGGAGAAAGAACAAGGGAAATCCCTGGTCCGGCCGCGCTGCACCTACGGTGGTATCCAGGTGGGACGTGGGCAGGTGAGTGAGCACAGTATGTGCCTGTGTGTATCTGTGCGCGCGCGTGTCTATGCGCGCGCGCGAGTGTGTGTGTGTGTGTGTGTGTGTGTGTGTGTGTGTGTGTGTGTGTGTGCAACCGGCTGGCTCGGGGCAGCCGAGACTCCGGGGCCCACCCGGTATCTCCACCTGCGCTGCCCTTGCCGCCCTCCCGGCCCCGCGCCCAGGCTGGCTGGCTCCTTACCTGAAAGCGCCGCGTTTCCCTCCTTTAGCGGGAGCGCCGCATTGACACTGCAGATGGTGCCTGTGCCGCTGCCTCTCGCCCTCCTCTGAACGTGTGCGTGTGCGCGCGTGTGGCTGCCTCCTCCAGCCCCAGCCCCGAACGCAAATACTCCACCGAGACACAGGAAAGCCGGCAGCAGCAGAGGAAAACGGAGGGAGCCAAATCAGAGCCAGCGGGGCTTGACAGCTCCTCTTGCAGCGTCCAAGGTGGGCGTAATGTCCAACAAAAAGGTCGGAAATGTGGATCGATTCCAGGCACCCCTTTCCAGAACCCAACCCGAAGCCCAAGCAGCAGAGGCGGCGGTGGTTCTCGGGGGCTGCGGTGGCGACGCGGGGCTGCCCCCCTTCGTCCCCACCCCCGCGGGCTGAATGTCCTTGATGCCAAGCGGGCACGGCGGCGTCACTCCGCGCCGCCCATGCTCGCCCGGCCGGGCCGCTGCCCGGGCGCGGCGAGTGCGCTGGGGACCCGCCGGGGAGCGCTCTCTAAGCCTCTGCGCGCCTCGCTGGGCAGCCGCGGCCGGCTCCCGTCAGCCCGTGGCTGGCCTTGCCGCTACCGCCCCCACCCCTGCTGAGAGACTCTTCGGGCAATGCCCAAGGGCCGGGGCTGGGGTCCGCGGGAGCCGCCGGCTGCTCCCCGGGGAGGCGCGGGGCTGCGGCGGTGGCGGCGGGCGCTGCGGCGGCAGAGAACGCGGCCGCGGTCCAAGCCGGGCCTCCCGGGCGCGCCCCCGGCCCCCCCCCCCCCCCCCCGGCGGGCTGCTCGCAAAGTTTGCAGGGGGCAGGGAGCGGGGCCGCCGCTGGCTCGGCCGCCGCCGGAGCTCCCGGGCTGCCTGCTGCCGCCGCGGCTCGCTGCTGCTGTGCATTGAAGCCCGGCCAAGCGCTGCAAAAACTCCAGCTGCCTGGCGCTCTCTGGGTCCTCCTCTCCTCCTCCCGCCCTCCCCGCTTCCCTTCCTCCCTCCCTCGCCTCCTCCCCTCTCCTCCTCTCCCCGCAGCCCGCCGCTCCCTCTCTGGCTCGCTCTTGCTGGCTCGGAGCTCGCGGCTGCATCTAGACCAAGGGAGAGCGGCCGGCAGAGGGGGCAGGGGGCGCTCCCCGGGAGCTCACGCCCGCAGCCGCTGCCGACTAGTCAGATCTCCCCCGCGCGGACATTAGCCCACACTCTCCTGGGTCCCCACCAGCTGCCTCGAGACACTCTGGCAGGGCCAGTGTGGGGCACAGGGTGAATGTATGGTGACTTGAGCGCACGCAAGGCGCGTGCTTAGAGTAACGCGCACTCGGCTGCCGGGGAAGGAGAGGACATGGGCGGGAACGGTACGTCGTCGGAGGGACCCTCAGGTATTCAGAGCTGACCGAGGCACGCTGAAGCCAAAGCACACACACATTCCTAATCAGAAGGACCACACACACACACCCATGATTGCACTCCTGCGGGGCAGCCTAAGATGCCCAGGACCAAGGACAGAAGGCCTGCGCCGAGAGAAGGAAGGCCCCAGTGCCCTGGAGCTCCCTGGGTAACCTGATCTGCCGACCGTAACGTCTGCACTAGGAGGCTGACCTAGCTTGCTCTTTTCTGAAACCCTAGATCCCAGACCACAATCCAGACGGATAACGCCCACATCAGAGTAGTGTCAGTAGCCCCAAGAAAGAAATCTCAAGGTTGCTCTGGCACAGACAGCCATGGCAAGGAGAAAATCCATGCGGACAGCAAGGGGGTGACACTTCCTAGGAAACCGCTGCGTAGCCCACCCAGTGTGCCTCACTGGTCCGGGAACCTCAGGGCTACCTTGTTTACTAACCTGTCTCATGCCTCCCTCATAGCATTCCCACAGTAGTTCCCGGTGGGCACTCAGCAGGAGTGACCTGCTAGAGGAGTCCCCCATTTTTGTCCCATCCACCATGTCTCATCTTCAACGTTTCTTCCCACCCAGAAACCTTCCCTCCCCACTCTCTGTTCCATCTCTGAACTTTCCTATTAGGTAGAAGTGACTGATACCAGCATACATTTCTATACCTTTCTATAGGGATTATATTTATGTAGAAATCAGAGTTGTAAACTGGGAGACTTTGAAATAATCTTCAGGATAGCCATAGCCCTGAGGTCAGCAGCACCTGTGGGTCAGGCTGAGCTCACTCCCATGGGACTTAATGAAACTTCACTCTCTCTGATGAGGAGGAAATGAATCAAGCCAGAGCAGAAGGCAAGCAGACATTGAGTCTTTGGTTAAAGGGTATCCAGGAGACAGCGCGGAGCCCCATTAGTCTCTGGTTCTCTGCTGAGCACTGCACGGCCCAGAAAGCAGCAAGGATTATCATATTAGCTTAAGTTAAAACATTGATCTGGCTGCTCTCTTCTCAGAAACCTTGAATTCCTGATTCTAGATAAAGCACACAATATCAAGTTAGTTTCAGAAATCCAGAGAAACACACAAGATAACTCAGTGCTACTGCTTCTTGGAAATTCTTCTGGGGCTGACTGAGGATGCCCCAGGGCCTGATGTCTGTCTACATGAGACAGAGGCTGGAATGCGGCTGGGAAGGCACCTGATGCAAAAATCAAAGAGGACCTTCACCTCATCTGAGTAAAGCAGGCTTCCCACACCTTGTCCTGCATCCAGGGGCTGCCTCTCTAAAACTGCCATACGGGACCATCACAGCCTGTGCCCATATTCCCATGGAAAACCCCCGTGGATACTTAAGGGAGACGGTTCAATAAACACAGAAGGGAGGATCTCTGCAAATATGTGCTTGCCACTGGGCTCTGGGTGTGTGCCATGAAAGTGCTAAAAAGGGGAGGAAGTGTGAATGTGGCTCTGTCCCCCTCTCAGTCAGTCATTCTAGCATGTATTTAATACCATATGACTCTTCTCTGCTCCTTGAAACACGGGTGTGCATATGTGCTCGTGTGTGTGTGTGTGTGTGTGTGTGTGTGTGTGTGTATGGCTGAGAGCCATATCACACCCATATCCTGATGGATGAGCCAGAGGTCAGAGACCTCTAGTTTTCAGAGGTGGCAAATAAAATGTGTTTATTATTCTTTATCTTCTACCTAGCATGTTGTGTCATTTATTTTCATTCAGGAAAATGAATGCTATGTGGTATCTGAAGAGTAACACAGAGCCAAATGGCAGAGGAGAAGCACTCAATGGGCTGGACCAACACCAGTTCTCTGTCCTGCTCAGTGGGGCCCCTCCTCACCCTACCTCACCTCCCTTTCCCTGGCCTGAACAGCACAGAGAAAAGCATTCCTGAAGGGCAGCTATAACACAACATCCTTGTCAGGAAGAGCAGATAAGCCAAGTTTGCCCCGGCGTGGAGCTGGACAACAGTCCATTGCTCTTACACCCTAAGTTTGAAGAATGGCATGAAAGTGTCACTACACAAAAGGCCAAAAGACCTGTTTCCTCCTCCTAGCTCTGCCCTGATCAGCGTCATCATCTGGAGCTGGCCATGTGCTCCCAGTGAGATTCCATCTCTACCTGCCACATTATCCCTTAGTGTTGCAGTGACATCCAAAGGGAACTCAGCCCTGTTGGTGCTTTGAAACTCCAAGGCAAGTGCAATACACATATTAAACCATTGCTTTTCAGAGGAACATTTATTTTTGCACAATGGTACAAATAAGAGCAGGTCCTCTGCTGTCTCGATTCTTCTCTGTGAATAGACACAGTGGAAAAGGCAGCAATGTTAATGGCTCAAAGCCTGCCTCTGCATTAGGTCCCAGGCCTCTAGCTCTCTCACCTTTGCTGGGGCCTGCCAGCTGGTGAGGGGCAAAGAGCGATGCCAAAGGCTTTTTCAGCTGTTTCCTGCTGACATCCTGGAGTCATCCACTGCTCCCCTAGCCTGTTGGTGAAACTGGGCAGGTCACTACCTGGCCCCATGGCCACAAGAGGGAGAAGTGAATGGCACATTGCTTCATAGAGTCCTGTTTCTCAGGAGATGGGGAGCCATTGTGATTCGTTGCCAGATTTGGGGAAAATTATGGTTTCACCTCTTACGGATGAATAAAAAGATCACATTTAATAGGAGAAAGCAATTTTTAACTTTTTTTCATTTAGCTACCACTATTTTATTAGCTAGGAACTGAACTGCTATTTACATTGATAACAGCCAGGTTTGCTCGTTAAACAAACTGCAAGGGCCTAATGGTGCTATAGACAAAAATTCTCCCCCTAAGCGATGCCTCTTGGCTGGGTCTCCTGGAGTGCATAGGATAAAAACCTCAGGCCTTCAGCTGCTTGAAATCCTACGTTGTGGCGCCACCTGCAGGAGAGCAGGAATATCGACGTTATCCCAAATCTGCAGAGACTGGAGGGAAGAGTCTTTTAGTTGCCAACCAAGGGGTCCCAACTATCCAAGGCCCATACTTTCCAGGTGCTTCCTGTACAATCCAGTGGCCTAAGATCTGCATCCTCTTGGAAGATGCCATTTCAAGGGGTCTGTTTGCAGCTCTACAAATTTTACTTCATTCAAACAAACATTCTTTTCTCTGGAGTTAAGTAAGTTTTTAACCTGGGGTTCTGTCTTCAAGACATAAGATGACAAAACAGTAACATAGGACAGTGACATGATTTCTTTTGGAGCATAATGTGGGGAGAAACCTGCCTGTGCTACCATGATTCCTAACTGGAACTTGACCTTGCTGGCTGGGTATTTGCAAACCCAAACTACCTCAGGCTGCATTATGCTATGGGGATAAGTAAGAAGTCAGATACTAACCTTTCAATCTTTACCCCAGCCTCTTCTGCTCACCCTAGACTTTGGCCACCATTGATGATTCCCTACCTGCCTCCTCCCAAGATGTCATAGACCTCTGTGGTGGCTGTGCTTGGGAACTAGTCTAACCGTATTCTTCTCCTTGGGTCACCTCATTGTGCCACTGTCCCTGGCCATCATCAGCAGTGTGGTGTCTCCAGAGGACTCCTCCTTCTGGCTACATTTATGCATACAATCAGCTCTGCGTCTCTGCTGTGCCTTCCTGCCTCACAGTGGGAGCTCGTGCCAAGGTGGGAAAGACCCCAGCCCCACCTCGGCTACATGTACAGATACACACAAACACACACTGCAGATTGTGGGGCCTCTGGACCCCCAAACAGTGCCCATGTCTCCCATGGTTCAAATCTTTCTCTCTTTCTTACCAACATCATTTACCACCCCCACAGCAAAGTTCTTCCTTCTTTTTTAGCTAACAAACATATCTTTTCACCTGAAGACACCAAAATTTAGATGATGAAATGTGATAAGAAGTGAAGGCACCACCTACCTTCATTGTCAGGGACAGCAGATCCCAAATCTGGCCAGAAGCATATCAGTACAAAACAGTTCAGTATAGACACTGACCCCTCCTAGTTCAGGCCCAAGAGACAGAAGGTATCACAAGATACCAAATCCTAAGCATTGCGCAGTTTGTGGCTCCCACAGGCAACTTCTAGCTTGGCACTACCTGCTTCATGTACTAAGTAGTTTAAGTTAGACACTGGGCTCCTCTGACTGGGGTATAAATAGCACAAAGACCCAGTGGCTTTTTTTCATTGTAATAAGATAGGTTTGTGCTAATAGTTTGAGAGCTTTTGCCCAATAACTTCCAAAATCACCAGATGGTCCAAGTAAAATCCTTTGTAAGTGACTGTAGCAGGCAGCCTTCCAAACTTCCCCAGTGATCTTCACCTACTGGTATTCAAGCCCTTGTGCAGATCCCTGCCACACTGAACCAGAGCTGCCTGGAGTGAGCAAGAATCTACTATAAGAGTGATAGTCTGTCCAAGTTCAGGTCAAAAAAGATGTTGCTTCCAGTTTAGTCTCTTGGATCATTTGGAGCTGTCCATGGTAAGGGACTCAGGTCAACCACCACCAACCATACCAGCTTGCCAGCCCCATGACATGGCAAGTACAATGACTTGCAGAGAGGGAATCATTTGTCTGGCCTCATTAGCCTCTTGCTCTTATTATTTGAGCTTATTTCTTAGACAAAGGGAGAGATGGCTGGATATGTGATGTTCACATAGTAGGCACTGGAACATGTGTTAAGAACTGCCTTTGGGGCTTTGGGATTAAGCTTCTTAACACATCTCAACGTGTTAAGTAAAAATGAGCTCAACCATGGAGCTGGAAAGCATCAGCATTCAAAATACTCAGGTCCAGCACTTATTTGAAGTGGACTGTCATCAATTCCAGAGTGCCAGGAATCAGAGACATCCAAGAGGGATGCAGGAAGCATGTCAGATCCTGTTCATTTTAATGAGCTATCTGGTTCCTGCCCCTGACAGACAGCCTTCTGCAGGCAAGGTTGAGTGTGACCCCAGGGTGAGAGCTCTTTTATCTGCAAATCACCAGTCTCTGGGGGCTGAAAAAAGTTCTTGTACCTGATCCTGACCCTCACCATACAGCAGGGAAGGAGGGAGGCCCAAGGACACTTCTGTTTGCTAGAAGGCACAGGAGAAAGATACTAGAACCAAGACTGGAAGCTGATGTCCAATTTCCCCTTCCAACAATTCTCCATGAGGATCTCCTCACTTTGCCTTCTCTCCTTAGCCCTTAGCAGCTACTGAACAACTCAGTAGTGCCCAAGAATCATACTTGGGCCAAGGCATGTGCACAGGTTGAGGAAAGAGAGGAAGAGAAGGAGAAAAATAGAGGAAGAAAAAATACAAGTGCTTGTCCTGAATGGGAGTAGAAAGAGCCACAAAAGATTGCTTCAAGGAGGTTCCAGGCATAGTGGTTGGGCCCAAGGTGGTCTCTTCCTTCTTTAAAGTTTCCCTCCAGAACTTTTTGGCCTAATCCACTATCCTAGTTCCATTCCCTGGCAAGGCCCCATTGCCTTCTCTCAGACTTGGAAGGGCTTCTTCCTAAAACAACCCTGTCAACTGGAGGCTTTTCAAATGTGAGGGCATGCCTTTCCAAGCCCCAGACCACAGTGGTATGTAGTAGTATATAAGAGTTCAGGACAGCCAGTTGCAAATTCTATCTCTCTTCAACTCTTCATTCAGGAAGCACATGAAAGTAGGCAAACAGAAGCCCTTGTGAAAGTGTTTACACCATGATCAGCATCATGTACTACAAAGCAGGACTTTTAACTTTATTTAGAGCTTGTTTTTAAACATTTGCCAGGTCTGGGAGAGCCAATGATAGAGCTAAATAAGATGGATTAGCACAGATCAGCCTTGCTCAGATGGCCAGGTGACTCTACATATATACCCCCTTATGTTCATTTGTTTTCTCTTATTATAATAATATTATAATAAAATACCTGAAGATTGGTAATTTTTAAAGAAGAGGTTTATTTATCTCAGTTCTAGAAGCCAAGAGCTTCATGGTAGATGTCACGAAATCAAAGGTATAAAAAAATGGAGAGATTACGCTGCCAACCCAGAAGCCAAAGAGCTGGGTGGGTGGCCAGGTTTGTTTCTTAACAACCTTCTTGCAAAACTAACTCATGTCTCATGAGAACTACCTTCATCCTTTCCACAGGCATGCCCCCGTGACCTAGGCTCTTCCACCACACTTCACTCTTAAAGGATATGTTGCCTTCACCACTGCCACACTGAGTACCAAGCCCCCAATGCTTGAGTTCCCAAGGGAACACATTCAAACCAGACCACAGTACCAGGTACACCAAAAGCACTGGCCAGCTCAGTGTCACAGCCAGATAAGGGCTGTCCTCTGGCCATACATCCCTTCTAGACTGTGAGAAAATAGGGACATGTACTCTTTCTTTTAGCTGACACTAGAATCAAGAAGGAACATAATTTTCTTTTCCCATGAATAAATCAGGGTAAAACAAGTTAATGTGGCCTGGCTCAGGTTACATAGAAATTCAAAGTATAACTTTTTAAATTCCTTTTATTTATTCTCTGTACTTCAAACTCAAGATTAATACTCTTGGTTTAGCATCAATTCTATTTTCATCCCTTCTAATAGTGCTACTGTTAAAACTATGGCACACCCATAACTTAGACCATGATATTAAATAAATAAATAAATATTAAATAAATAAATAACCCACAAAGTAAATCCACTGAAAAACAGCAATAAATTGAAACATATATTTGCACATTTAAGTACACAGACAAATGTATTCCTATCTATACAGATACATATACACATACAACATTTTGGAAGGATGCACAGAAAAAACTTAAAGCAGAAATCTCAGAATGGAAAACAGGTAATGCATATTTTATTGTTTTACAGTATATCTTTTGTTCTTTTTGACATTTTACCATGTGCAACCACTATATTCTCCATTTTTTAAACAGCTCGTTAAAAATGAACAAAAAAATACTGCTGCTAAAAGCATCTTCATCACACCGCCAGTCCTCTGCTCTCTCACTTCTCAAAGCCAGCCAACCACTCCTCCACCCCATCTGCATCATATTCTGACTTGCCTTTGTTCTAGTTTCCTACTCTGCGTTTCATGCTGCTACTCTTTTATGAGCTGCTATGAAGGTCACACAGCAGCTCATCTGCCCTTGGCATGATGAGGTAAATGTCACATAGAATGAGTGTCTATCTCTTATTTCCTAAAGACCAGCCAGTAGCCCATGTGGCCTAAAGACTACTCTTTGGAAAGGATTGGTTAAAACAAGACTCCATAGTGTTCTAGGGTATCCTTTCCATGCCCAACCAAGTCATATTAGGTCAAATCAAAGGAAATATTCTTCTACATGAGGATCAGTAAACTCACAGAAGCTAGTACTCAGAGATGATACAGGCACAAATATAATTATTATGAAATACTTGGATATTAACAGCTGAAACCTTGTTAATCCTGTTAGGAACTGCATAGAGACAGGTGAAGAAAGGCTAGAGACAGGCAAATGTCTTTCTACTTTGCAGAAGGGAAAAATAATGTAAATTCTATGCAAACAAATGATCATGGAGCAAAAACTGGTCACTGGATCAGTAAAAGGTAAGGATTTCTTTGGTGGGTTACAAAAGGATGTGTTGCTCTCTAAGAACAAGAATGGAGTTGTTTTGGAGTGCTGTAATGGAATACTTGCACTGGGTAGCTTACTCAACAAATAATTTATTCTTATAGTTTTAGAAATTAAAGTCTGAGATCCAGATGCCATCATGGATGGGTTCTTTACAAGGGGTTTTTCCTGGTTACATCCTCACGTAGTTGTTCCTGTTTCATGCACAGAGCCCTCAACTGTCTCTTCTCACTCACATAGTCACATCATGGATGGGAGTATCACCCTCAAGCCCTCACCTAAACTTAATCATCTCCCTAAAACTCCATCTCCAGACACCTTTACTGTGGAAGAGGAGGCTTCTTAACCACATGGACTTAGGGATGACTCTAATGTTAAGTTCATAGCAATCAGAAAGAACAAAGTTTCTTAGGTTAGTCTCACTCCATAATTCAATACAGTCATGAAGGGTGTATGTAAGAGAGAATATCTAAATTGTATCAAGGCATTTGAAAGATTTTTAAATAAAATCTTCATAGAACAGGAAGCAGTGTGGGCTGGTAGATTAGCTGACTCAATGGCTAACCCCCTGAGATTTTCATTAATGCATCAAAGACAACATGAAGGCTGGCTTTCTTGGGGTATGTATCAGAGCTCTGTTCTTGAACAATTAGTTCAATACACTAATGACTTGGATAAAGACAGCAGATACTGAAGTCTACAAGTTCAGTAAAATTAAAATATTAAATGTAAGTATTTACTATGTTTCTCTGTCCTAAAAAGAATGGGACCATTTCTGCTGAATTTTGGGCATTTTCATTGACAGTTGGACACATTGGCACTGAAGTGGAGCATCATACTGAGAATTTCAAAAATTAAGAGGAGTTTAACAAGTTTATATTTGAAATGTATGGCCCTCTTCAGAAAGAAAAGGAATGTTGATAACAGGAAGAAGTGTGGAGCCAGAACCAGGGAGGGAAGCCAGGCTGAAGATGAGTGCAGTCAGGCAGGAAGAAAGTAGGAGTCTGGGGAGTCCTGGCCTGCAGTCACACGGAGGCTTGCAGGAAGTCTTTTGGAGCATATGATGTGCTCCCTCCTTTCAGTGGCTCTTCAAAAGGCCACCCATAAAGAGCTCTGTAAGTTGATTTTGCATTTCATTTGGAAAGAAGGTTGCCAAGGGAAAGAGTTGCTACATTAACTTTTAACTTTAAGATACGGAAGTAGAATCAACAAATGAAATTTATCTTAAAGCCCTTTTGGCCCAATATGTCACCAAGTGGCTCTTAAGGCCAAAGAAAATTTTATTCAGACTACAAGTACCTGTATTCAAAATCAATTTTGTACCCTAAAATTATGAGGAAGCTTTAGCCAAATGAAGCATAATAGGAATGCAACCAAGGGCCTATATTTAGATATAAAGAATAATTTTGCTAATACAGAAGCAAGGAGATGTAATTATAATGAAAGCACAATATGAACCAAGAGGAAGATACTTCCAGGGTCAGTTGAGGTCATAAGGCACATCAGTGGGGAGTAGAGTTCCGCAGGGAGAGATGACTGCGGCTCCCTTTGAGTGTTGTGACTGGATTATTAGGCACAGCACAAGGCCCCTTGCCTGACAATAAATTTGAGTGCTTCAGGGGACAGTGGCTCAAAAGGAAACAAAAGTCTTATATTGGACAGAATCAAAGGAACTCATAATGCTCGAGAAATTCAATCGGAAGGGAATATGACAACGTCCAATGTCTGGAAGGTTGCCAAGGGAAAGAGTTGCTACATTAGATACAGAAGTAGAATCAGCAAATGAAATTTGTCTTAAAGCCATTTTGGCCCAATATAAGGAATATCTTTCTAATATTCAGAGCTCTCTAGAGACAATAGATTTCTGTGGGTGATAAAGAGGTCTCTATCACTTACATTCAGGAAGGAACTAGAGTGAAGATTAGAGTTCAGATTAAGTGACTTCCGACATCATTAAGGATCTGATATTTTCCTTGTTTTATACTTGCCATCAGGACTTCCACAGTGCCATAGGCTTTCCTTGATTGAGTAAATGTTTATTGACTTGAGCCAGTTCTCAAGTAACTTCTAGGGCAAATAAATAACATTCTACTCAAGGCCATCGCAGAGGAGGGAAGTAAACGATTGAAATCAGAAACACAGGACCCAAGAGTGAGACAAAGGGAACAAGAAGATACAGAGCTCAAGAACTGCCTCTTCTCGTCCTGTTCTGTATTCCTCACTGAACAGGTACACGATCCTCTGTCACATCTTGGCCTGATCATTTTCCCACTGGATGCTCCTACAACTTGAGGCTCTGCTTTTCAATTTTTTCACATTGGTTTTCAAATGTCCCTTCCATTCCACCCAGTCTGAGGCCCCTAGTCTTTCACTGTTGTGGCCCTGGATTGCTCGGTCTTCCTTTTCTATAATCAGTTTTTCCTTTTCCTACAGAAATCCTTTTCATTCCTCCATCCCTCTACCTGTTAACCTCAGAAGCTTTTTATACCTAATAAGGACCTGAAAACCTTCATGTCTGAGAGAGATTGTCAGGAATGGATTCCATCATGAACCCCACCTCATCCCATGTACCATAAAGCTAAGGGCCCGATGGCTTTTCCTACACACCACACTGTGGACATCCAACAAACTATAAACAATTACTACTCTTTCCTCCACTTGTTTGTTTTAAATGACCCAACAATAGCTTTGGGGGCATTATTCCATCATCAAATGCATCTCTCTGTGAAGGAATGTGTATTTATTTCATCTTTCACAGTTCCAAAGTTTCAGTCTGAGTGCTCTTTTGCCATTCCTACTTATACTTCCTTCATATTTTATTCAGTATCATTAATGTCTTCATCATTTTCTTCTGCTATCAAAACTGAACTACCCATCTCTTCTTCCCTGGTGATTTTAACAATGTATTTTAGTCATGGACATTACCTACTTTCTTGCTTCTTCATGATTATTTAGGCAAAAACCCTATAGGGAGAGAGATTATATCTTGGAAGGAAGGAAGGAAGGAAGAAAGGAAGGAAGGAAGGAAGGAAAAGAAATAAGTAATAAAATATTGACAATAATAAAGTTATTTTCCAAAGACCAGAACAAATATCACAGATCTTCAAGGAATTCTAAAGATGTGTTTATTTTTCTTTATAATTGTACAGCAAAATGCATAAATGAATATTTCATATAATTCATATCATATTTTGAATCATCCACTCAAAAGAAAAAAAAAAAGGTATGGGCTGCCTACCGTATGGCCCTGAGCTGCAGATAAAATCTGTTCTGGCCATAGTCGCCATCCTTAGGGCTTTTCAGATAAGAAGAGGCCAAAACAGTGTAGTAGTATGTTGCTGATGATATGATATAAGCATTTCCTTATCAGTAGAAGACTGGAAGGGAAAGAGTATCATTCAGAAAGTAATTCTTGATTCTTATCAATTCTACCATATTCAACTTATTCTTTCTAGCTATATCTCTGTGTCTCAATTATGTTTCTCTCTCTTTTTTTTTTTTTTTTTTTTTTTTTTTTTTTTTTTTTTTTTTTTTTTTTTTTTTTTTTTTTTTTTTGGGTCTTTTCGAGTGCTGGGACAAAATACCTGATACCCAAAATTAAGGAAGGAAAAGTTTGTTTAACCCACAGTTAGTGGAGGTTTCAGTCCATGCTTGACTGGCTCCAAGACAGAGTAACACATGGAAGAGGGCAGCAGTTCCTGGCAGTGGGAAACAGTGAGAGCAGAAGGAAAGACAGCAGCTGTGGCATCTAGGAAGCCTCTTCCTTGCATCCACACTGACTGCAAAGATGAGCTCTTTAGAGGAAAGTGGTACACATTAATCTTCCTCAGTTCCCTTTCATATTTTTTTGTGCTCAGTCACTCTAGAGCAGGGAGGGGGGATGGAGGAGGGCTCCACGCCTTAGGGAATTGGAAATCCCTAGGGTGTAGAATTGATGAACTGATTTAGTTAGATTTAGTTGAACTTTTTACTTCTCAAATTGATACAATTTATCAACCACTACACTATGTTTTAAAATATTTTAAAAATTAAAAAAAAATTTTAAAAATTAGGTTCATCTTGGGGACAGCAAGAAAACTCAGCGGACTAAAGCCCCTGCTTAGGCAAGCTTAGGTGAGCTTCAGGACCAAGTACTGGTTGGATCTCAGCACCATGTGCTGCACCAGCCCTGCCCTCAGCATGAACTAAGCCTAGCAGAGTCCTGGTGTAGTGGTACAAGCCAGCACTAGGGAGGATGAAAATAGGAGGATCACCATGAGTCTGAGCTGCATAGCGAGACCCTACAACAGCCAAATACACTTAAAAAAAACGTGAAGTGCATCTCAATAAATAACAGCCACATTGATAGATGTTCTTCTTAATCAGATTTTTAAATTGTAGAAAACTGATAACAGTATAATCAATTGATTAATTGGCAGTTTGCATATAAAGATAATTACCTTTTAGTATCTCCATTCCATAAATACAGAACCATTACCATGGGAAACAAACCAAAAAACTCAGATGAGCAGGTACTTCAGAACTACTCATTCTTGCATCTGTTCATCTGTTATGTAACAGTGTTCTGTTACACAACAGCTCCAAAGATATGAGAAACATTGCTATGGTGCTGGAGACAGTGAATCATATGGAAGACAAGGCACTTGCTCTTGTACAATGCGTGTTTTAAGAGCAGGCAAAAATAATCCAGCTAAGTTCGTTCATTCATTCATCCATTCATTCATTCATTTCAGCCTGTGGTAAGTTCAGTGAAAAAAATAAAACCGGGGTGTGATGAGGAGTAGAGGTGTACAGAATAGAAAAAAATCTTTCCTGGAGTAATATCCCTGAGGTGAGACATTAAGGGCAAGGGGTATATTGGCTTTGTTATTGCTGCTAAAAAATACATGACACCTGGAACTTAAAGAAGGAGAAGTTTAATTTGGCTCATGGTATGGAGGATGCAGTCCATGGGTAGTTAGGTCCAAGGCAGGAATATCATGGCAGAAGTCATAATAGAATAAAGATGCTTAGTTAAAGGCAGCAAATAAATATATCAGAGGAAAATCCATAAAAGGAAAGGCCAGGTAACAGGGGCCAAATATAGTTCTCAAGGTCAGGTACCTTTAACCCAGCAGACACACCCAGAGTTGTGCTTTATTAGTATATATGTTTATTAGTATATGTGCTAGATATATGTTAATCCAGCCAAGTTGACAATTAAACTTAATTCACAAGGAACTAACCAGCTTCAGAAAACATCAAAAACAGAAGAGACTGGCACAAAGAAGAAATAATGCTTGGTTCTATGGCAGGCAAATTTTGGAAACCATAAACACCTAGGCAGAACTGCACAATAATGGAATAAACCATTATACATGTACACAAAGATGCACATAATAACTTAGCTGAGGGAGATAAAATATAAAAAAGAAAGCTAATCATAGCTCTAAAAAGATCTATGTGTCATGACTTCATGTACCATAGGGACATAAAGCCTTTTTCCCGAAAATTGCTATACAGACTAAGCACAGAAGAAAACTGAGAAAAGAGGATGATGGTAGAAATAGAGGCTATAAGCTAGGAAGGTTTTGTCTGAAAGCAACAAAACACTCTTTTAGCTACTTAAACATTGAAGACATTTTACATCTCACATGAGCAGGCCAGGGGTAGGTAGCCTCTGGTTTAGAGCAGGGATGCAGTGAGATGACCAGGAGCAAGACTCTTTCTACCTTTTCCATGCTTCATCCTTCACATATTTCACCATTATGTTTATTTCCAATAAGGCTAGAAGACCACTGAGCACAGCTCCAAAATGTCTTCCAATAATTATGTCTAAGACATAAACACAGATGAAGAGTTTTTTGGAGAGGATCTCTTGCTAACAGCAAGTGAAATCTCCTAAAAATCTTTTGTGTATCAGACTGGCCAGAATGAATTATAAGGTCACTCTAAGCTGCAAGAGAAGCTGGGGAAACAAATGTCTAGAAAAGAGAAATGTGATTGTTAAGCTTGATTTGGACTAGGAAAATCCAGAGACATCCTCTGAAGACACAATGTACTTGGAAGTCTTGGCATAGACACAAAAGGAAATGGTAGGCTCTAGAAATCCAGGTCTACACGGAAGGGAGAAAAGTAAGAGGGAGGAGGTATGGAAATAGGAAGACCCTAGATCTCTGACATGGATTACAACCCCAGCTCTTAGCAAATCACTAAAGCAATCTCAGCCCCAGATCTTCATCTATATAATGGAAGCAACAACACGTACGTGTCAAGTGGGCTGTGAAGAACGGAAATTGTCAGCGTGGGTTGTGAGCACCTAGCATCTGCCCACGACTCCATGCGGATGCAAGGAGAAAGTATAACTTCTGTCTCTAATTTTATCATTCTTCTAAAATACATACAGTTGTGCATATATTATAATATACATAACACATTACAATAGCATATATATAACTCATAAATAAATACATGTACATATGCTGGGAGTGCTCAAAAATTTTAATCATTAAGGCCCATTTCTTTAAGTTTCGAAGCACTTTTTAAAGATTGTAACACATATGAAATCCTTAGAACATGACTGGATGCATTTTGGGGCCTCAAAAAAGGGTTGTCTCTTCTCCTTCTCAGATATGTAAGTAGTACAATTTTTTATGACAAGGACAGGCATCTGTAATTCTAACTCTGCTAAAAAAAAAAAAAAGCTGCATGTCATGTGGTTTCTTTGGCATCTAAAATCCATTCCCCAGAAAACAGGATTACAGGCGCTATAACATACAAACAGCTCCCAGGAGCCGTTATCTATTGCGTGGCTTTCCCAACCCCTCATGTCTTCCCCCCCTTTCACCTGCTGTCCATCTTATTTTTTGTTGGGGAGCACTTAGAAGGGTTATACAAGGTCAGGGAAGAGGAAGAAAGGAGAACAGCAAGAGAGATGACCTGCCAGCCACGGAAGTAAAAGGCCCTTCTGGGACGAAAGTGCTGAAACCCAAGATCTGGGTATTATCCATGCAATTCATTTCTCCCTGGGAGTCCTGCCTCCCATTATCACAGACAGATGAGAATCGTGGCATCTACTTTCCATCTGCCCTCCACTTTCTCTGCAGGTACTCAAGGCACTTTGGAAAGATCGTCTCTTTCTTCCTCTCAGCATCAACTGCGCAGTGAGCAAAAGACAAAGGTGAGACTGAGGTTCAGGTAGAGAAACAGAGTCACAGGTGGCCCAGTAGCTCAGCTAGAGTAGGCCCAGGAGCCCTAACAGGTGATCCAAATCACTTTTCTCATTAAAAGCACAAAGGTATGCCCACTTTATAAATCTGTGGCCTTTGTACATATAATATCCTTCAACATCAGTTATGCATGCTGTGGAGGCATTGTTCATTTACTTAATTTAACCTTTTTTGAATCCAAAAAGCTTTTAGGTTTGCCTTTAAAACCCCACATTAAATTCTCACTTAATGATTTGACTGGCTTCCCTTTTGCTTCTTTAAATGAACTCCCGATAAAGGAATAAACTTGCTGAAGAAATAAGAAAGACTCTTCCAGAATGCCAGAGTCCTTTATGTAGCTGCTGCCCAGGCTGAAGCCCCTCAAATGAACTGACAGATAATGCTAATAGAATTACGCATTGTGAGTAGATCAGGAGCTGCCACAGGAAGATAAATACCACAGCAGGGCTAAGGCATTTAATCAAAAATAAGCCCCCTACATGTCTTTTTACCCCTTTTGTATGGGAAAAAATATCCAAGCCATCCCACGTTTCCATAGATATCACATCATTTGCCTCGATGCTATTTTTCAAGAGATTTGGCTTTAGGTGAGGTCTCACACATATCAGAAAGCAAATTAAATTAGCAAGGGCCCCACCCCACTGATGTTGATGGTGACAGAAGTGGGACCATGGCAAACATCTCAGAAGATAAACCATATGTGGATTCACTCCTAGAGATGATACAGCAATTATCTATTTTGTTTAGGCTCTATTTTAACAAGATAAAATCGCTGGGCCCTGTGATCTGCCATGGGTGAGGCTGTTTACCTGCACAATTGACATGCAGTGCGGGCTGTTGTGGAATATAAATTAGCCTGTGGCAGCTGAAAGTCACCTCCTTTCCCTGCCTACCCTGGCTCCAACCTGTTTGGGTTAGTCAAACCCTCAGAACACAGGTCTGAGGTCTCACTCAAGGAAAAAAAAATTCACATCATGATAATTTGCCATCTTTTGGGGTTCATGGTATGTCCTGATTCATTCGAAAATTAAAAGCAAGGCAGTGGCACCTCCCCAAGTAATTACTGACACTATGGGTATTTCATGCAGAGCTTTCTTCCCCACTGATAGAAATGGATTCCACTTACCTCTCTCAGGCAAGGATGGAACTTGCTGAAAGAACAACAGGGCCTTAAAGTGGAAAGCCAACAAAGCCACCCTCCAAGAGCAGGCAGTTCACAAAGTGGACTTCACATAGAACTATACTTACCAAAGGAACAGGGGCTGGGGAGGTGGCTCAGTAGAATAAGTGCTTCCCTGGCAAGCACAAAGGCCAGAGTTCAATTCCCGGTTCTGCAAAAAAAAAAAAAAAAAAAAGCAAAGGAACAATGTTCCAAGAGAGTAGACCAATGGTTGAGTCTCAGGCATGCATCTATCCTTGACTGGCTCTCTGGAGATAGCAGGAGGGTCTAATCTTTCACATGCTGGAGATAAAAACAAGTAATATCTGCCAAGGAAGTGCCACACAATAGCGGATGCCAAAGAAGACAGGTCATGTGCTCATCAAAAGAGGCTGAATGAGGGGTTCATTACAAGTGACCAACAACTGCTGTACTAGGGCTAAGAGCATGTGTAGTCTGAGTATCAGGTGGAGGGCAACTTGCAATAATGGAAAAAGCACTGACTGATGCACCAGGAGGCCTAGTCCTGGGCTTGCATTTATCACTAGGCAAGTCCATCTCCTTATACCCAATCATTTTGGGTCCAGCTGTATTCCCCCAAATTATGATAAAGTCCTTTTCCTCAATACATCAGGATGTGAGCTTATTTGAAAATAAGATATGATTAATTATAGATAGAATTAGTTAAGATGAGGTCATACTGAAGTAAGTGGGCCCATAGTTCATTATGGCTGGTGTCCTTAAAAAAGGAGCACCTTCAAACCAGACACATATACAGGAAGAATGCCATGCCCTCCAGAGTTGAAGTTATTCAGTCCAAGTGTAGGCACTTGCCTAAGAGACAGGTTTGAAACAGATCCTGTCCCACTGCCTCCATTGGGAATATGACCCTGCTAACACCTTGAGTTTAAACTTCCATCTGCAGATCTGTAGTATAATAAATTTCCAAGCTACCAATGTGCAGTACATTGTTATAGCAGCCCTAGGAAACTAATATATTCCACTTTATAAGGTGAGGAGGTTAGACTAGATCTGTGGCTCTCAAACTATGTTAGTCTTGACTTTACTTTGAACTTTGATCTCAGAGTCCTAGAACTTCTGGGCAGCATCCTTTTGAAATCCAAGGGACTGAGAGATCTCCAAGGTCTCTTTAGCTCTCACTCCACATTAAAGCCCTTTTCAGTTTCAACAAAGGATTGTTCGACACTTTGAAAAGGGTGTTGCAGGGATATTTTCTTCTCAAGCTGTGAGGATAGAATAATTGTCTATTGGCCACATGCAGACTTCCCTCCCACACACACCTCTCCTGCTTTCTCTTCATGCCTTCTTCTTTAGGCATGAAGCCCTAGAGAAGAAGGCTGTTACACTGAGGAGCTAGAAGGTGTGGAGGGTATGGAGATTTCTTGGCCAGCCCAGTGACATTTCCATTTACATATTTATATTCATTCCTGAACTTGGAACTAGAAAACTCAAGTTCTGTTGTAGACTCTAGTCATAACCTCAAATTCTGTTGTGGACCCAGCCTCTGCAGCCTACCATACCTTCTCTTATCTTCCTACAATGAAGCCCAGAAATGAGCAATGACCTCTAAATCTCATAGAACAATAGACACCATATGGAAATCTCTGTGCCATCATTTAAAAAAAATTTTCAATAGAGAAAGATGGGTCATGACACCACTAATATTTTGGAGGGTGCAAGCTACCATATCAGGTTTGGCTACCTGTGTCCCAGAAGTCTCTCTATATTATTATTGTATTATGAGGGCTCATGCATGAACTGGTTAGTCATTTTTCTTCCATGCTAAGCTTGGAGTTCCACAAGCATGTAGACCACTGTGCTCACGAGTATTTAATCCTCAGATGCAGATGGATAAACCATAAGAGACCCAAAGAGTTACCTCCCTCCCGAAGCTCATACTATTTTAAAACCTGGAATGGCATACATTGATAACACCCAGATGGCAAGTCACAGCACAAAAGAGACTTTGTCCAGATAGACTTGCCCAACCTGATTCTATCACATAAGCAGATTGGTGATACTCACATAGAGAAGGTTTCCAAGGGACAAAGAAAAAAAGGCTGCTGTTTTCTCCCAAATGCTATTATAAGCCTTGTTCTATACCTACACAAGCAGTTTAACAACTAGTAAAACGAACAATGCTACCATCCACCAATACCCAAAAATTGTTACATTTTCCACATTTGTAGATACCATAAAATTTTCTTCCTAGATACTTCAACACACCTACCTCCAGAATAAATCATTATCTACATGCCAGCAGAGCCATTGTCACACATACAAAATTAATAATTCCATCATCAATATTATCTAAAATTCAATTTTTCATTATGTTTTATAGTTGGTGTGTTTTAAAGGAATACTTTTATACTTTCTTTTGATAACCAAGATCCAATCAAAATTTACACACTGAAGCTGGTTTCATCATCTTTTTAATCTGGTATAGTCCTTCAATTGTTTTCATGGAAGTTGAAGGAACTTTCGAGGAGCTCAGGCTATTGGTTTTATGAGATGTTTTAATTTCTTGGCTTCTCTGATTAGTTCCCCATTGTGTCATTTTCCCTGGATCCCAAAGAGGGAATTGACGCCTTGATCTTCAAAAAACTCTGAGTGTAGTCTAAGCTTAAGAGGGAACAGGGCTGGATATTCACAGATCTCTCTGCAAGCGCAAGTCCCACAGTAGCAGCTTCACCACACAGGCACCCAGTACCTAATCCTTCCAAGTTACTACTCTGAGACGTTAGAAATCAATGCTAAGACACCCCAAGACATCTTGCTTTGGGGTTGGAATGAGCACAGCTAGAAACACACACAACCCACAAAAAATTATGAAGATTTAAGGGTTTCTCAATGACTTATGTCTCTTTAATTAGGGCTTTTATGCTTTAATTAAAAAGTTGCAGAAGTTGTCTTTACTTGTGAAAACTGAGTTTATTGTTGACTGTTTGAGTGAATTAAATAGCACAAAACCCCTGGGATGGCTCCACACTAGTCTTCAAGCTCATTTTCAAGATAGAGGGAAGGGAGGTCAATGAGAAAACACCATTAAGAGACTGTGACAACTTTCATTATTTTTGATGAGCATGCAAAATTTTCCTGTGATAAATTATCACATTATATCTACAAATTTGGAGCCAGAATTTAGATGCTGAGGTCTCAAAATAACAATAACAGCATTGTTAGGACCTGGTTTTAAATGGATTCATCTCGTAAGGATGTAGATTAAAAGATTATGCTGCTATTCATTGCTCGTCTTTTGATTGATTCTTAGGTAATACTATGACGTCACAGTGCACAGAGGTTTAATAATGCCTAGCTGACCAATGCCGCATCCATTTCTGGACTTAGATGTGGCTACAGCCCAGCCAGTGGTTTGTGCCACCTTTGCACTGTTGTGGGCTCAGCCCCAAGTCACGATGTTTTGATTCCCTATTCAGGGTTATCATTCCTTTCCTTGGCATTCTCATTACATTTCATTATATATATATTCACTTTCAACTATCTTTTAAATTAAATTATTAACGCTCATATCTTTCTAGGCAACTAAAGTCCTGTTATCTCCTCCACAAGACCACTCTTCATCTCTCTAACCTCTACCTAGGTGCAAGTTACTATCCTATCGTTTATATCGCTTACTCAGGCATAAGCAGAATGGTTCTAAAACATCTTGCTCATTTGGTTCAACTTTTTAAATAAAACATGTCCACTTGTTACATAAAATTGCTTACTAAGTTACAAACCCTGGTGAGCATAATTTGATTATTTTTTTTTCTTTTCCATTCTATTAGGTATTAGATCAGAAAATTGAACCAGTCATGCTCCTAGTTTATGACACACTGATTCATGTGTGGTCTTCCTCCATTCATTCACTAATTCATTCATGTACTTATTAATCCTTCTTTCCTTATTCTACTGCCTTGATTATCAACCACCATTCTAATGAAGTTAATGAGGCTCTTTAGTATATATATATATATATATATATATATATATATATATATATATATATACATATATATATTCCCATAAAATGTGTATTTGTGCATTTAGAATTTTAATTTGCATAAATATATAATATCATATGCATTATCCTATTTTTTATTCTTTCCACTTAATATTATGGTTTGAATATCCATCTATATTATTACATGCATATCCAATTGTAATTTTTAACTACTTTTTATCAGTCTATGGTATGTCTTCACTACAGTTTATATTTTTCACTTCCCAATGATAGACAGATTGCTTGTAACTCCCCTTAGGGACCTATGGAACTCACAAATGGGATTTCTGGGTCTGAGATTTAACAAACATTTATGAATCAGCTGTATTATGTTTACTTTCAGAATATCTACAACTATATATACTCTTACTGGGAGGATATGAGATTTTCCATATTCCCATAACCCAATGATCCAGCTGGGTTATATATCAATTTTCATTTTAAAAGAATTTTAGACTATCCATGATACATTTTTAGCATTTTAGTTTGGGTTTCCTCTTTTGTAAGTCACCTGTTCATAACCTATGCCCATATTTCATTTGACATTTTAATATTTTGCTGGTTGATTTGTAAGCATTTCTTATAAATTCTAGAAAAGAGGTTTTGGATTTTATACACAGTTAAACATCTTCTCCTAATTGTTATCTGACAGTTAATTGTTCATTTTATTCTTCATTAAATATAAATCCTGAATGCTGATATGAGTATGGTTAAATACGAGAGTACTTTCCTAGTATTTTAAATTTTGTTATAGTTTTTCCTAATCTGATCTCAAAGGTAATCTTTTATTAAACTTATGGCTTAGTTTTTCCTGATTAGGGCTTTAATTCTCACCTGTAGTTTGTATTCACATGTATATTATATAGAAACCTAGCTGAATGTTCCACTGTATAATGAGCACAGTTACTCCAAACTATTAATTAAATCACCCCATGGATTTAGGAGCTACCTTAACTATATCCTCAAGTCCCATCTTTAACACAGCAGTGTGTCTGAGTTATGTACTCTGCTGCAGTATTTTATTTTGGTTTGGCTTGTTCTCTTGATCTGCTGTTTTTTCTGTTGTATCTTTCTAATATGTTTTAATGTCTGGTACAGCCCCCTATTTATTCTTTCTTTTTAAAGTTGATCTAGATTTGTTGATTGACCTTTATCCTTCCATATACATTTTACAGTAGATATATTTCATTCCTTAAATCAATTGAAATTTTGTTTCAAAACTTCAATAATCTTGTTCATTAATTAGATGTGAACTGGCATCTTTAAAATATTGAAATTCCATATTTAAGCACACTTGTGTCATCTTTTACTCAGATTAACTTCTTTAGACACTGTGATAGTTAACTGTGGTCTCGACATGAATACAAAATGCTCAGCTGATTGGTTTAGCATACTTTGGATATATCTAAGTGAAGAACTTACTGAAGAGGAAAGCCTACCTGGGAAAGAGTGGCATCAACCAATGAGCTTAAAGCTTAGATGGAATAAAAAGGGAAGAAGGAAGCTTCACGTCTGTTTTTGTCAGCAGAGCAAACATCTTCACCATTGCCTTTGAGGTTGCATCTTCAGCCTTTCAATGCAGACTCTTCGGCCTTGAAACATCTGGCTTTCTAACACCAACCGGCACAGGACTCAGCAGTGAGCATCAGGGTTTCATCTTTTTACATTTTAAAGAGAATAAAAACACAAAAACCAAAATGATGCAGAATTTCAAAACAAGATGATAGGAAATGAACAATGGATTTTATATTGCTAACTCCAAAGTAGTTGTTCAGATTACCAGATCAAAGCATGCAAAACTGGGAAAAAATAAACATCAACTGTTCCTTTCAATAAGTGAATAGAAACGTTAATACAACTATCTTGCTCCCACCAACAGCGGAGAAGCTTTCCTTTTTTCCACACATCCCTTCCAGCATTTGTCATTGCTTCATTTCTTGATGATAGTCCTCTCTGGGGTGAGATGAAATCTCAGTGTTGTTTTAATTTGCATTTCTTGAATGACCGATGGTGTTGAAATTTTTTCATGTATTTATTTGCCATTTTTATTTCTTCACTTGAGAAGTGTGTATTCATCTCAAATGCCCATTTTTAGATGGAGTCTTTGAATTTGGGTAGCCTGGTTTTTTTTTTGGGTTTTTTTTGTTGTTGTTGTTTTTAATTCTTCCTATGTCCTAGATAGAGGTCCTTTGTCTGAGAGACAGTTGACTAAAATTATTTTCCCAATTCATGGGTTTTCTTTTTACTCTGCTGAGGATTTCTTTTAATGTGCAAAAATTTTTCAATACTATAAGATCACAGTTAATAATTTTTGAAATATTCCTCATGAAGTTTGGTTTTCATTCATGAACCCGCTCCTACTCCTATATCTTCAATATCTCTACCTACTTTCTCTTCCAGTAGATTTAGTGTTTTGGTTTTAATATTTATATGTTTGATCCATTTTGATTTTATTTTAGTGCATGGTGATAGACATGAGTCTAGTTTCAATCTTTGGGATGTGGAAAGCCATTTTTTCCATCACCATTCATTAAAGAGGTTATCTTTCTTCAGGGAACATGTTTGGCCCCTTTATTAAAGATAGGGTGGTTGAGTATTTTTGTGTTTGCATCTTCTAATCTGTTCTATTGATCCTCAGGTCTTTTATTTTGCTGGTGCAATACAAGATTTTATCACAGTAGCTTCATAGTATAATTTCAAGTCATGGATTGTGATGCCTCTTGCATTGCCTTTGTTTTCCAGGATTCCTTTTGCTATTACAAGTTTCTTCTGGTTCCAGATTAATGTTGGGAATGTTTTCCTAGATCTACAAAATATGACAATAGTATTTTGATCAGGGATTGCATTGAATCTGTATGACAGTTTTGGGAGTATAGCTATTTTCACAATGTTGGATTTTCTTATCCATGGGTAAGGGATATCCATTTTCTAAAATCCCCTTCAATCTCTTTTGGACAAGTACTGTGATTTTTACTGTATAGATATTTACTTCCTTTGTTAGATTGATACTAATGTTTTTCATTTTGGGGGATGATATTATGAAAGGTGAAGGGTCCCTCATTTCTGTTTCAGTGCATTTGTTATTTGTGTACAGGATTAATTTTTGAGTGTTGACTTTTTATACAGCTACACTAATAAATATGGTTATTAAAACTAGCAGTCTTTTGATAGAGATTTTGGGGTCTTCTATGTAGAGTATCATGTCATCTGTGAATAAGGACAATTTCATTTTTTCCTTTCCTATCCTTATTTCTTTTATTTCTCTCACTTCTCTAATTGCTCTGGCTAATGTTTCCATAATTATATTGAAAAGGACTAGTGACAGTGAACACCCTTGTCTAATTATTGATTTTAAAGTCAAAGTTATCCATTTTTGTCCAATTAGTATGAAGCTGACGGTTGGTTTGTCATAGATGGCTTTTATCAGATTGAGGTAAAGACCATCTGTTCCAATTTTCTGTAGCGTTTTTATCACGTATGAGCTTTGGACTTACCAGAAGCCTTTTCTGCCACTACTGAGATGATCACATGTTTTTGTCTTTGATTCTGTAGATATGGTGTGTTACATTTATTGATTTATGTATATTGAACCATCCTTGAATTTCTGGGATTAATCCCACTTTACCATGCGTAATCTTCTTGATGATTTGCTGCATTCTGCTTGCTGTTATTTTGTTGAGGATTTTTACATCTATGCTCATTAGGGAGAGTGGTCTGTAGTTCTCCTTTTTGGTTAAGTTTTCTCTGGTTTGGGTAGCAGGGTAATACTTGTCTCCAGAAATGAGTTAAGGAGAATTTCTTCCATTTCAATTTCACTAAAGAGTTTGAGAACTGTTGACATTAATTCTCTAAATTTCTTGGGCCATCAAATAAGCCTAGCAGCTATGGTTCACTAACCTCCTGAAGGGCACCAATGGCTGACTCTAAAACCTTGAAATCCTGGGCAATCTCTCTCACCAACCTCTGGAAAGGCAGCTTCCGAATGAGAAGCTCGGTTGATTTCTGTTAACAATGAATCTAAGTGCCACAGTACCAGGCCTATAGTGATGAGGTTTCTTCACCCTGCCAGTAGAGGCCTTTTTCTGGCAGCTTTCCCACCATTGAACTTATGAGTAGTCTGCTTGATTCAGACCATTTTTTTTACCCAACACAGAAGTCTTAGATCAGTTTTCCAACTGCTGTGTTGGCCTTTAGGCAACAACTGCAGTTGACAAAAACAGAAAAACAACAATTTCTCAATGAATGACCAAACTGCTCTGCCTGTTTTGCAATGGTAATTTTTCTTGTGTCTCTGAATGTTTGAAGTGTTTAATTTTTCATTTGCATTGGGGCTCACAGCTAAGAGTTTGCCTTAAATCTCTGAGGAGACTTGGAACCTGGATTTTTCAGCAATGCTGAAACTGTTAGGGCTTTGTTAGTCCATCTCTTAGAGATGGACTAAAATGCCTTTTGCACAAGGGATGTTCATGAGTCTTTGAGGATGCAATGTTATGATTTTTGTCTAGTTATCCCTGCAAAGCCTCATGTTGTCATGGAGTGGACTTCTATACTTTGTGACTAATTTATATCCAGTGCTGGGATTATGGGCGTGAGTGCTATACCTGGCCTGGTAGACAGCCTGAATGCAGCGTAAGGGAGACAGACTTGCTCTCTGCAGCCATTGTTGCTGTTACTCCTCTCATTTGCTCTTGTTGTTTTGCTGTTTTTTGCTACTGTGAATTGCTGTCCTCTTCTATGTGCCACTCTTCCTTGGAGCCAGCTGAGTATGGACTGAAACCTCTATTAACTGTGAGCTAATAAACATCTTCTTCCTAAAAAATATATATATATATATATATATATATATATATATA
>PVKA01020099.1:23959-41053 GCA_004027165.1 Ctenomys sociabilis | reverse complement strand
TTTTTTTTTTTTTTTTTTTTTTTTTTTTTTTTTTTTTTTTTTTTTTTTTTTTTTTTTTTTTTTTTTTTTTTTTTTTTTTTTTTTTTTTTTTTTTTTTTGGTACAGGATCTCACTACAAAGTCCAGACTCTCACTGATCTTTCTGTTTTTAGCTTCTGCTGCAGCTGGGATTACAGCTGGGATTACAGGTGTTACAGTTTGTGTGTAGTTGTCCCCCCAAAGCCTCATGTGGTCTTCGTCTTCGGGCTGTTCCTGGAGTTTGTGATTGGTTATTGTGGGTGTGGATGCTGCACTGCCCTGGGGCAGGCAATTTGCATCACAGTGTGAGGAGGGAAGAGAAGTTAGTTTGAGCTGCTGCTACCCCTCCCCTGTGCTCTCTGCTCTTGGCCTCTGTCCTGAAAGGTTGCTCTCTGCCTTGTGCCTCTCTGCCTTGGCGCCAGCTGAGTATGGACAGAAACCTCCAGTAACTGTGAGCTAAAGAAACATTTTCTCCCTTCATTTTGGGTGTTGGATATTTGTTCCAGAAACTAAGAGAAGAGGCATGCTCCAAGCATGGGGCCAATGCAGCATGTGGTACCAGGGATCAAACCCCTGTCCTTGAGCTTTGAACATTTTCTTTCTAATTCATGATAACTTTTTATGTACTTTGCTCCTTAGTTACACATTCAGTGAAATGATGTGCTATTTACCCACATGAGTTTGACTTACTTAGTGCATTCTTAAGGTACATACATTTACCTAGAAATGGCTCAAGTTTATCCTTCTTTATGGCTAAATAACACTCTGTTATACATTTTAAAAAACCATATCTTTTTCCATCACTTAGTTGATGGGCATTTCAATTATGTGCAAGCTCTAGCTATCACAGTATGTACTACTGTATACATGGATGCACATGTATCATTGTGGTGTGATATTTTTAATTTTTCCAGGAAGATACCCAGAGAAAGAATGGATGGATCAAAAAGAATCTAACACTAGATTTTTTTGATGAATCTGCACACTGATTTCCACATTAGCTGCACCAGTGGACACTTCCATCAAAAGTACCCCCGCAGACCCTCAGAATTTGTTACTAGTTTTCTTTCGTTTTTTTTTTTTTTTTTTTTTTGTTACTGTTGTAGCTCAAAAATCGAATGACAACTGTTGTAGCTCAAAAATTGAATGACAGTGAGGCAGGTCCAAAAGGGATTTATTTTAGCTGGTACCCAGTGGTGTACACCCAAGCAAGACTGCTAGGTGCGCGCAGAGGTAGGGAGAGGCAGGGGTTTTTAAAGCTGAAAGTCACAAAAGGGGGTGGTCAGATGGCTTGAGAACAAAGGAAAAGCTGAACAGGGGTCAGGGACCATATATGGGAAACAGGTTATATTTGTATAGTTAAAAATATATAGTTACAATTCTGAAACAATTAGATCTCACAGCCTGGTGTTAATCAGAGTTGTCGCAAGGTAAATAGATAAGTCTGGGAACAAAGTACAATTCTAGAAACAAAACAATTAGATCTCACAGCCTAGCCTTAATCAAAGTTGTCACAAGTTAGATGTTAAGATAAGTTTGGGAAACAGATATGGCCTGGGGCCTTATTCTGTAGCCTCCTGACAACTGATGGTCAACACATTTAGGAAACAGCACAACTCAGGTTCAGCAAACAGACCTTATATGGTAGCAAGTAGCTAGGCCAGGGACAGGATGCGGTGCTTACAGAACAGCAAGGTGGCATGGGGTTAAAAATGGAATTTACATAAATTTTACAAAATGAAGTTGGTTGAGCCATTTACAACAGTTACTAGTTGATAACTTGACAATAGCCATTCTTTTGGGGGTGAAATGGAATCTCAGTGTTGTTTTAATTTAAATTAAATTTAAATTTCTCAAGACTTGTCAAACAGTTTTTCATATATTTATTTGCTATTTGTAGTTCTTCATCTCAGAAGTGGGTATTCATCTCAGATATCCATTTTTGGATTAGGTTTTTAAATTTGGAAGGCTCTCATTTGTTTGAGTGCTTTTTTTTTTTATTATATTTAGTACAGGGTCTACAAGGTCCCATCACACACAGACTGCTAGTGAGTCTCCTGTATTCAGCCTCCCAAGCATTGAGATTGCAGGCGTGCACCACTACGCCCAGTCTCAATTGCCATCTCAGCAAGCCCTGGTGATGGGGCTGGCGGTAGAGAATTGAACCACCAGCCCCTGCAGCCACTGAACCATCTGACCAGCCGTGTTTCAATCCTTTACATGTTCTAGACAAAGACCAAAGACCTCTAGGTCTTTGTCTGAAGGTAGATAAATTTATTTCCCATTTTATGGGTTGTATTTTCTACTCTGTTGGTAATTTCTTTTGCTGTGAAAAATGCTTTTTAATAGGATGAGTAATTTCTGTGCACTGTAGCTTTGGTTTATGAAGTCTTTGACTGTATCTGTGTCTTTAAAAGTTCTACCTATTCTCTCCTCAATTGTTTCAGTGTTTCTGCTTTAATATTTAGGCCTTTGATTCATCATGACTTTAGTTTAGTACATGGAGAAAGCCATGGGTTTAGTTTCACTCTTTGGAGTGTGTTAAGCCAGTTTCTCCATCACCATTTAAGAGACTCTTCCAGAGAACGTGTTTGGTCCCTATGTCAAAGATGAAGTGAGCTTGGTGTTGTTTCTGTATCTTCTAATGTTCTTTAGTAGGTTCCCTGGATTCTCAGGCCTGTTGCTGTTTGGTTTTTACTAGTACTAGGATTTTTTTTTTTTTTTTTTTTTTTTAAACATGGTAGCTTTGTAGTTGAGCTGCAAGTCAAGGATTGTGATGGCCTCTGCCCTGCCTTTGTTACCTAGGATTATTTTTGCTATTTTAGGTCTCTTCTGTTTCCAAATGAATTTTAGGAATGCTTAACAAGTTTTATCAGATATACTAATGATATTTTCATTGAGGTTGCATTACATCTTTGGAAATACTAGCTCTACTATCAGTGCTTTCCTAGGAAACGCCTATTCCTTGGAGCTGTGTTCTAGGTGCAGGTGGTTCTTCATCTTTGGGTCTATAGCAAGTACCTACTTTTCCAATTTATTTAGGATGAGAAGTTGATATTTGACTCAGCACCTCACCCTTTGGTAATGGACTAAGGTGATGATTGTTATTCTGTGCAATAACAGTGGAAAACAGACTACAACATATATGATGTACTGGCTAAAGAAGAGCAATTAGCAATAACAATATCAAGCACAGCCGGCAGCTAACAAACTGCATTAACTATTAATTTGGCACCTTTAACCTTATATCAGGGTCTACAGTTTTCTTTTTTCTTTCTGTATTTTAGGGAAGGGTCCACAGGGAGTTCAGGGTCTCTTTACTAGATTGAACTCATAATGATTCTACTATGCACAGCCTCCCAAGTGCTAGGATTACAGGTGCGAGCCACCTGTAACTGCCATCTCAGTGAGCCCCTGGGTGGGGCAACATGGCTGGCTCAGGAAGCAAACCTCCAGATCCTGCACCTGCTTGCAAGCGCTTTAATCCATTGAGCTATTTGGCCAGCCCAGGGTCTACAGTTATGTAACAAAATCTAATATATACCAGGAGCTTGTATGCAATGAGTTTCCCCCTGGTAAATTGATTTTATCTTGTTTGGATGAAATTTAAGAGGGCTAGGGAATAAAACAGAAGGAAAAATGAGAAGAGATGTAGTAGAAACAAGGCTATATGGACAAAGATTGTCACCCAATTTGGGTGGGAGGGCTTGAGAATACTGCAGAAACACTGAAAGCTAGAGGATATCAAAATAAACCATGAAAAGTTCATTCATAGGATCATGAAGTTCATTCACAAGAAAGTATCATCAAATCAAGAGAGATGCTTGAAGGAAGAGAAAAAGATAACTAGAACTAAAGAAAAACATAGGTAAAAAATCTAATTGGTGAAAAGAAAATAAACAATAAAGGAATGACAAACAAACAAACACAATGAAGCAAACAAACAAAAACCAAAGCAAAACTAAAACAATCTGTGCCAATCAGCCCCAAAAAGGAAAATCAAACAATGAAAATGAAACAAAGAAAGATAATATAATTTATTTGTTTTCCACAGTTCTGTGGTAGTGCTCATGTCTGATCCCAGAAATGTGCTAAGTGGACTCACCAAGTTTCCAGTAGAATTTGTGGTGGGTGCAGGGCTGATCTTGACCTCCAGATGTGAGAGCTAGGACTTGTCTCTAGCTGGCATGCCCACTTCTTACTATCTTTTCTCTTTGTGGTACTATCCCAGTTCTTGTGGTGGTCTTGGGTAGGGAAAATAGGGGTCGCTCACAAACCTGGGTACAGTTATCTTCTTCTGGCCCTGAACGGGTTTTTCTGTTCCACACCTCTACTTCTCCTTCTCTGCTGATTGTTGAGTAGGTGGACGGCCCTTGTCCCACCATAGGACAGGGGGGCAGGCCAGCTTGTGCCATTGTGTCAGGGATGCTCTGGTGGTCCCAGACCAGAAGGGCATTTCTGTTCCATTGTATTTAGGGCTAAGAGTAGCTTTGGGCACCCACCTTAGTGGAGGCTCAGTGTGCCTAGCTCCTATTTCTCAGCAGATTTTCCCCTAACCTGCTCCCTAAGTGTCAGCAATGTACTGTGACTGAACGGTTCTTCCCTTATTCCACTCTGGAGCTCAGGCAGTGAAGTGACCTGGGACTGTTCTGTCAGGATTCACCCTATTTCCTTTGGAGTAAAATTTTGGGCCCTCTAACCTAGTTCTGTTCTGTTTGCTTGTGTGCCAAATGAAACCCAGTGCTAATACACCTTAGTTAACAATGGCTAGTTTTGTTCAGCCCCTCAGGATACAGTTTACCACCATCTGCGGTGGTGGCAGCAGCACGCCGCCTGCTGGGGGCCCATGGCAGTGATATATTATGTTATTTCTTACCAGCAAAGACATTCTGTTCTATAACCACAATACAATGATCAAAATGAGGATATTTCATAGTGATATAATCCTGTTACACAATCCATAGTTAATATTTAAATAAACACTTGTGCCAAGAAGATCCTTTATAGCTCCTTTCCCTCTTTTAGCATACAATGCAAAATCTTGAATTTTCTTTAGTTGTCATATATTTTAATATAGAAGACATTTTTATTCCTTGTCTTTTTAAAATTATTTTATTGTTATGATTTGGATCTCCAGAATAATCGCATTCAGCATAAGGAGTTTGCACCTGTCCATGAAACAGAGCGATTCTCTTTTTTATTCCTTCATTCTCCTCCCCTCCTTTCAGCCTCACTTCCCTTCTAATGTACAAAAGTTTTGTTTCCATTTTATCATCCATTTCTTTTTCTTTTCCCTCCCTGCTCCCTAGTTCTCCTTCTCTTTTGAACCATTTCTTCCTGTTTCACAGTATCTATTATATGTTTTGCTTTTTTTTACACTTTTATTTTCTCACACCAGTGAAACAATGTGATGCACAATGTTTGATTTATTTTGCTAAAGAGTAGAGTCTCGAGATGTATCCATTTACCTAGAAATGTCTTATGATTATCCTTTTTTATGGCTGGTTGGAGAGAGCAGGTGTATCTCTTAAACATGTCTGTGTAGGCAAAGACTTCCTGAATGAAACCTTGGTAGCATGGGGGACATTATTAAGAATAACAACTGGAATCTCATTTTATTAAAAAGCTTTTGCATAGCTACATAAATCACCAACAGAACAAAGAGACACATGAGAGAGCGGGAAAAGAATTTTCCAGTTATTCCTTAGAAAAGGGCTGATATCTAGAACATATAAAAAAACCAAAAAAATCAGACAGCCCCCCCAAATTTAAAGATCCAATCCAAAAATGGCTGAGATGAACATGTGGTTCTCAGATGAATAAGTTTACATAGTAAATACATATGTGAAAAATGTTTAACATCACTGATCCCTCAAGAGATACTGAGATGGCTCAGTGGAATAAGTGCTTCCCTGACAAGTGCAAGGGCTTGAGTTCAATCCCCATTTCCATAAAACAAAAAAAAACAAAACAAGACAGAGAGAGATGAAATTAAAATAATGTTGAGACTCCCTATCACTTCAGAAAAATGATACCTCTATCGTCAAGGTATCAACTGATAAATGCTGGATGGGCTTTGGTGGAAAAAAAAAGAATGTCTCTTTTATTGTTAGTGGAAGTGTAGACTGCTTCCACCACTGTGTGGAGACTCCTTAGAATACTGAGACTAGGGTTCCCATTTTTACCTCACTATTCCCCTTCTTAGTATCTTCCCAAAAGGATTAAAAGCATCATATCACAATGATATATGTACACCTCACAGAAACGTAGTTTGTAATAGTTACATCTTAGAAGCATCCCAAATGCCTCCCAACCAATGGATGGTTAAAGAAAATGTTTTTTTTTTTTTTTTTTAATACAAAGTAGTATGATTCAGCCATAAAGAAGGATAAATTGTCTTTTTAACCTTGACATTTTTGCTACCTAAATAAACTTTGGGTTTTCATTTTATGAAAAATTACACAAGCCATTTCATTCCATATTTATTTTGATGTTCAAATTCTATAAAGTTTGGCCAATAGGACCTATTGGAAACTGGCTCCTATATATATATATATATATATATATATATATATATATATATATATATATATATATATATATATATTTCCATCATTCCTTGGGCACTTTCTTACTTTATGGTGCAGAAAGATATTGTAAGTGTTTTCCTCTAAAATCACTGCTTCCTCTTACAACAGAATGGACTTTACAAACTAAAATTTGATTGCCAGCTATGTTCTTTGCTACTGATGATTTCTTGCTGCTAGAAATCTTCATAAAATTACTTAATAGACATATGTGTATGGTTATGCACATCACACCCTCTGATAAACACACAGCAGATAATATGCAGTACATTCATATCTATAGAAATATGTGCACATCCACACATATGCATGTTTCTTTACATTTATTTCTGTATCTCTATTTACACAAGTATTTCTAATTCCAGTCAAGCACTGCAGAGTATACTCTTGACTTCCTATCTGCAACTCCCTTCTTTGGTTCGTCTTTCATAAAAATTATTGTTATTCTCTGTAGTTATATTTTCACTCATGCTACTGTATATGTAATTCAGTTTCAAAATCGCTAACCCATCCAACTGCAAGAATGAAAGCAAAACTAGAATTAAATATCTGTTTATAATATTAAGTTAAATGTATATATGGAGAAATGCAACTGTATTGGGTGGACAATCTAGAAAGTTCTGATGAATGCGCTAATATCCCTATTTAAAGAGGCTACACTGAGTCTAGAGAGTTTCCTCATCCCATTCCTAATCAGCCTCTTTCTAAGAAGCAATCATTTTCTTTCTGATTCTTTTAAAACCATAGATTACTTTTGCCTCATATAAATGGAAATATAGTCTCTTCTGTGACTGACTTCTCTCAGTCAATGTATTGCATTTGTGAAATTCATTCACGGTTGTTTATTCTTTTATATTGGATTGCCTGAATATAGCAGAACTATTAATGCATTATCCTGAAGATGGATATTTGGGTTTGAAATAGTTTGAGATTGCTATGAATAATCTTGTACAATTGTTTTTGTGGATATATGTTTTAATTACTCTTAAATAAGTATGTACATGCAGAATTGTTTAATAATAGGGAAAGTTTATGTTCAACTTACAAATAACTTAAATCTTTTCCCAAACTAGTCATATCATTGTATGTTGCTAATTGGAGTGCCTGATAGTTTAAATTATGCCCCAATTTTGCAATCATTTGACATTAGCTACTTTAAAAATATCATTCAAGTATGTATAGTAGCATCATGATTTAAATTTACAGTTTATATCTAATAAAACATATTATTTCTATTAATTTACTGACCATTTTTGTATCTTCTTCTATGAAAGTCTTTTGTCTATTTTTAAAAACTGATTTTGTATTTTTTATTATTGAATTGTAGTAGTTGTTCATGTATTTCAGCCAAAAGGTATTGATCAAATATATATGAATTATCAAAATTTTCTCCTGTCTGGCAGTCTGCTTATTTAATTTCTCAAAATGTTTTAAACTTTGTTTTTTAATTTATTTAAAAAATCTGTCAAGCTCAAGGGTGCAGCGGTATTCTACTCTCTATCCAGAAGTTCAAAAATGTTAAATTTTAGGTTTGAGACTATGAGCTATCTTAAATTAAGAGTTTGTGTCACAGGGAGTAAGTTTAAAATTTTAATGCCCTTTATTGAACATATATTTCATTCCCAATTGAATTGCTTTGTGATGATTACAGAAAGTAGTCATATATATTGTACTGTATCCTTATTTTGATCATTCTTTTGTTGGTTATACATATGTTCATTGTTACAACTTTTTCATAAATCCTGAAATCAGTTCATTTGAATTCTCCCATTTTATGTTTTTTCTTCAAGATTTTTAGTTTGGTTTATGTTTTACTTTCATATAAATTGGACTAATTTTATTTATATCTACTAAAAACCTGCTAAAATCATAGAAATTATATTAAATCTATAACTCAAATAGAGAAGTACATCTTAACAATGTTACCTTATCTAAAGAAATCACATGTCATGGTTTTAAGTCTGAAATTTTTCTCTCAGTAATACCTTGTATTACTAATAGAATAATAGGTTTTGTGCTTAGTTTCATTAACCTCACCTCCAATATATTACAAAATAATTTTATAAATGGAATGCTTTCAGTTTTATTTTTCCAATTTTAATATAAGAAATACAATTGAATTTTGAGTATTGATCTTCTGTATTGTTCATGGTTGTCTGTTAGAATACTTACTTTATAGATTCTTTTGAACTTTTTAAGTTCTCTTTAAAAATTACAGGAGCAATTTTTTTTTTTTTTTTTAGAGAGAAGATTTTGCTGTACTGCCCCGACTGACCCCTGAGCTCAAGGGGCTTTCTCTTCTCAGATTCTCAATTAGTGAATACCACTATTTCCGGCTACTCCTTCAGATGTTGTATATAGATAAAAATATGTGAAGGATAATTTACTCAATAGTTTTGCTTTTCATTATTTGTCTTGTTGCATAGGACATTCACTTTGCAATGTCAAATCGAAGGGGTTAAATCTGACATTTTTGCCATGTCCAGTGTCATAAAATGTGTTCCAATTTTGCAGAGAACACGCTAGGGCCAGCCAAATAACTCAGGGGATTGAAGTGCCTGCTTAGGCAGAGCGCACTAGGGCTGGGGTTTGATCCCTGGTAGGATGCTGTGCTGGTCCCACACCCTGGGTTTGCTAAGACTATGATTGAGACTGGGCATGGTAGTGCATGCCTATAATCCCAGTGCTTGGGAGGCTGAAAACAGGAGAATCACTGTGAGTTTAATCTACATAATGAGACACTGTGGACCCTGTAGACCTTAAACTAAACACACTGAAAAAAAGAAGACTCTAGCCATAGTTTTATTGAAATGGTTTTCATCAAAATAGATCATTTTCTGCATATTTGTGGGTATTAAAATTTTTTATAATAAATGACTAATTTTTTGTCAAGTCATTTTTCTATATATATTGTGATTATTTTCTTTTTTGTATTTCTAATACGGCAAATTACATATATTAGCTATACTTATTTATTTAATATTGTCAATCAAAAGGTTTAGTACAAATTTCATAGTAGAAATGTTATATACATGCCTGTGGAAAGCTGCCACACTGAGCAATCATTTCTTGCCTCAGGAGCTATTTCACTCAGTCCAGGTTGGTGGATTCATTTGCATTACCTTGAGTTTATGAGGTTCTCAGAATCTGGTGAGAAATTCCAACAATTTGATCTATGTGTCCCTGGAAATTTAGTATCCTCTGTTGTTCAACATAAAAGAAAGAACATATTCTTTCTTTTACAATGTCACAAAGACTCATGTAAATTTGAGGAAAATAACAGGATTTTCCTTGGAGAAAAGCTTGCATAATTATCTATAACATAATCCTGTTTTATCCTTGAGTTTTATGTACATAGCTATTCCCAATACTTCCCCTGTCCTTGGGCCCTGTTCAGTATCATTCACTTTACCAGGGAATACTTGTTTATTTACGACAGTACCTAGCAAGTTTGATTGCATTTCCTCTCCCCTCTTTATACGCTCTAGAGATCCTAACCCTTTCCACTCAGTAGAAAAGAAGCTTTGAGTACTGTGAGCAACTTGCCCATGTGAAAAGAAAGCAAGGAATGAGATGCCTAAAATGACACTTTGACTAATTGTGCTACCTACTTCAAACCCAACACATTACATGAATTACCCTTACATGGATTGATACTGACGTGCAGTAACTAAATCACACACTCATTTCTCTTGTCCTGTTTGTTCTTGATAGTTCTGGCATTTCCTCCTAGATGTGGTATTTGGTTCATGTTAGTGAACTCTTAACATAAAATGTTTCTGAATGAACTGTTGGACAGATATTTCCTTGTTCTGGATGAATCTTCCTCAGTTCACCTGTGTATTTTTTTTTTTTTTTTTTTTTTTTTTTGAGGATAAAACTTTATTGGAAAGAAAAGCTTCTGTTGGAGAGGGAGAGAAGAGGGGCCCAAGTGGGTTGCCCAGGAAGCTGCCTCTTTCTAGGTATTTTTGTAGGGCAAAACCATGTGGGACTAAGGTAGAGAAGGGGTCTTGTTTAGGTGGATGTGGGATGGGACAAAACTATGGTCAACTAATGGGATTACAAGCACCATTGTTCAGGTAAAGTTGATTAGGCCCAGGACCAAATGGGGAAGCAAGTCACGTAGTAAGCGGGCATGAATAGGGGACAGGGTCTCTTCCCCTTGGGGGTTGGGCTAGTGACTCACTTGGGTCTTTTCAGGTGATTTCTACCTATTTAGAATATCAATCTAGGTGCTACTCTTTTAATATTTGTTTGGCCTTTAGGTCAGGTTCACAGCAGAATCCTTAGTCACTCCCAGAGTTGCAGACATCTTGTTTCCTGTATTATCTTTTGAGGGCCTGGCCCTGCCTCACTGCCTAAAAATATTTCTATCTAACTTCACTGTCTACAACATTCCCCCCTCTGAAGAAGTAACCAGAACTGCCATGAGGGATTTGGGCAATGATCTCTCTGGCTTCTTCACACTGAAAGGGGTCATAGTTGTGAACCAGCAGTCAGACATATTTTTCAGAGGTTCTATCTAAAGGCCCTCAATAGATGACAGGCATTTTTATTACAGCTTTGAATCTGGAGAAGACAAAGGCAAGGAATCAATTAAGTATGTATGGGTCAAATAATAATATCAACAGGATGACTATGAAAAAGACAAGTTATATATCTCTTAAATGTGGGGTTTAATCCCTTTTTTATTTTTATGGCCATTTTGTATAGTTTCAGACAAACTGGCATTTTTTATTATTATTGGGGCACATGAATTGCCAGAAAACACCAAGTACTCTCCAGTTGGCAAGTGGGGCCACTGGCTGTGTAAGTACCAAGAAATCGGTATGAGCATCTGGTGAAAGTTTAACAGGTTTTTTTTCTTATATTGACAGTTAACATGGGTTGCCTTAGACTTGAGAGGGAAGACTCATAACCACCTCAGTCTGAAACTTTCTCTGACTCCATCATAAGCACTTTTTTTTTTTCTTTTTAGCAGCTTTGGACATTTTTTTTTTTTGTTTGTTTGTTTGTTTGAAATATCCCTTTTCTCTGTCTGGATCCAGGGAAGCATAACTTTTTTTTCCATTTTTGGACTAGCCTTGGTTTCTGTAGGCTGCTAGTATCACCATTTCTATTTTCCATCTGAAATTTCATTTTGTATCCTTTTTACTGAGACATCTTTTGAGCAATTTTTATCAACTTAGACAAATTTATTTTTGTAAACCCTTTTTACTTCTGTAGTTCGGGTCAGATACTGAGGTCCGCTGAACAACATATAAACAAAATCTGGTGGATGTCAGTTAAAGGAATCTTAATCTAGCATATTTGTTATAGATTTTACCTGCACAATTACCTGGGTTTTGGTATCTTTTAGGAAAAAACAAATTTTCTGAGAAACTGGAGCACATGTAATCAAAGCATGAACATTTGAGCTAACAAACTTTTTTGAGACCTAGCAATAGTAACTTCTTAGACCTCTTTATTTATGGAGTCTGACAGTTTGTTGTAAGTCTCTCTAGCTTTAGTTAAGAGACATCACACTTGTATTAACTATGAACATGAAATGCCTGTTATATCAGAATTAAACCAATGAAATGCTTTTTAAATCTTGTACATGAACAATATATTACATTTGTAAAATGTCATTCTCAGTATCATCTTGATTAGTAAGCAACTTGAATATATTGTAGTATCTCAGTTATAGCTAAAGCAACATATTTTTTAAAATCTGTTTTTATTGAGATACAATGACTGGAAGGAAGGTCAGGACTGGAGATGGACAAAGAGACCTGTGCCAATGTCCAGCAATACACTGGGGTTTGCTTTCTTTCGTCATGATTACTCAGGGCTCCTCTGATGCGATGACAGGTAGAGACTGTCCAGAGGGAGGAGGCAGGCCCTTCAGTCCTGCTGGACCACCTGGGAAGCTGAGCCTAAGCTCTGGGGCCTTCACCTCAGAGTGCAGTCTCATTTCTAGTGGCTGTCTTGGCAGTGGGCAGGGCTTCTGGGCCTCTTAAGGCGGTCCCTCTTATGCTCTTCTGCCTTTTGACAGCGGTAGCAGATGAACCTCATCATCATTGAGCTCTTTTTGGAGCCAAGAGAATCAGATTTCAGGTCTGTTTTGAGGCTGCAAAGGCAGCCATTTTTTAATCTCTTTGTTTTTTCCCCTGGTTTTCTCCAAGTTCCAATTATAGGACATTTAAATAGTTTCTATCAAAGTATCAAATCAGTTGTCTGGAGCAAAAGCTATCTTTTGTAGCTTCTGATCTGTAAGAGTAATCTGTTTTTCTATTTAATTAGCATCTCATGGAGTATGTTTTACCAGTGTCTCTACTAAACATCTTGAGAAATCAGAGGGCTGTTCATCTTTTTTCTGGTAAATACCTAAAATTTAAAATAACTAGAAGCCTTAGTTTTAGTTTTTAGACATTTGAGAATACACACTTGAATGGAAAATGTCTTTCCTAGTTTCCTGCTTGGCCCCTATCAGCCCAGCAGGGGTCTGACTGCCTGGGCTCCAGTCAGAACTGGAAGTTCCACTGGTTGTCTCTTGGTTCTTTAAAATTAACTCACTTATTTCCAAATGCAATGGCAGCTTGTAATGCTGCCTTTTTTCCATAAACATCAAAGCTTAGTTTATGATTAACTTTTACATCTCTTTAATGTAGTTCATAAATCTGAATAAATCCTCTAAAAGACATCAATGTACTTAACAGGATCATCTAGAAATTTTTCAAGATCTGACTTTTATCTGTTTTAGGTCACTAAGAGGTAAATTGTCCATTTACCTCTTGTAAAGGATATTGTCCTTAAACAGCTTGTACAGATTCAGCTAAGAATGGTTGTAGCCCTGTAGAGGCCTGGATTACAGCTGTCCACACCCTCTAGACTAGAAAGGCAAATAGGGGAAACCTTACTTTTAGAAATGATGGGTGAAGATATGTTTAATGCTGACATGTCCTTAGGCTCTAAGATAGGGACGCCTCAGGCACCTGAACTGCCTGGTTCTCCTGTTGCTCACATCTACAGTCCCAAAACTTTATTAAATAACAATATCTTTTTTAATACAAACCAGATCTGAATATAAGACATTTTTACCATTTTTCTTTTTACATCATCTTTCTAGTTATAAAATAGCATCATAATTGATATTTTCCTCTGCATTCCATTGGGATTAAACAGGTTTTTTTTTTTTTTTTTTTTTTTCCAGCATGTAAGAATCAAATGTCTTCTGGTGCCTAATGAAGCACTCTAAAGGAGTAAGAGACTTTAACGATGAGATCCCCATATCTGGAATACAAAATGAAATGTTAGGGCGTTCTCCTTCCTTATTTCTAATTGATTCCCTCCTCCAAGGTGTCCCTTGAGTAACCCTCTCCAGAGCAGGTGGCTGCTCCCACTGAAGAGAAGGGAGACAAGGTCCCACCAGCCTCTCCACCCTTGAACTGATGTGGATTCTTATCTCCTAAACGTCTCACAAACCCTTCACTTACTCTTAGTGACCATTTGTGAATATGTTACAATTGTTCTGATAATGAGAATATCTGCAGAAGGAAGCACAACTGGCATAAAAGGGCAATTGGAACTGAGCAACTCTCAGGGCATAAAAATTACTCCTAGAGATTGATAAAACAATTGACTGGAGGGATTTGGCCCTGCACGCTGAGCCAATCTCCAGACACTTGATTTCCATCTGATCACCTGGGTAAATATTTTTAGCAACTGGACAAGATTTAACCTTGACGCTCACAGGTGAAACATATTTATCATCTAGTAATCACATTTTATATGTTGATAAAAGCATTTTACTTAATCTGACAAAAACCTTTATTTTTAGTTGACACATAAGGCACAGATACAAAACACTTTCCCCTGATAAATACTATTGTAAGCTGTCTCAGCATAATTTCTGAGGGACTCATTAGCTTATTCTACTGAAAAGTTCAGGTAAAATTCCTAGTTTACTAGCAAAGAGAGAAAAGTATTATAGGTAAGTGGAGATCTTTCAGTGGTCAGGAGCCAATTTCCACCAAGGAACCTTCAGGCATTCTGAATTTCTTTTAGCCCACACAATCAGAGATGTCTCCAGAAAGAAATCCAGCAATTTCTCTGGTCAACATTCCGTCAGCCATAGGCTTCAATGGGGATTCACCAAAGAACTGCTGGGGAATCCTGTTCTCTGCTTTAAAGAGTGGCAGTTGCTCTAAGAGCAATTACTAGCTGGCAGAGTAACCAGTTTGTCCAAGTTCTATAAGGGATAGTTAAAAGCCTGAACAAGATCACTTAGCTTTAAAGTACACAACTTATCTCTTATGTACCTAAATGATAACCATACCTAGGAAGAGTGTATCCTCCCTCACACTAAAGGTATTTTGGTTCCATAAGTGTGCTACTTCTGGAGATAGCTCTTTCCGGTGTCACCTAGAAGTCAGTTCTCTCTACTCTGTCTCAGGTTTAGCCTCCCGAAGGAGACCTGCCTAGAACACTAAACCAGGACATGGCTTTTATATGTGTTCTCCTGGATGGGCATAGTCCTCTTTGTCCCAGAGATGGGGTATGCGTCCTTTTTCTAAAATGACTTTATTGTCTTTGGTGTTAACAAATGCTCATTTTCTAAGGGCTTCAGCTAGAACAGTCACAGTTTTCCTAACTTTACATGCCTCTAAAAAGGAAAGTACAAAGAGGTGGGAAAATTAGGAGTAAAGTCAAAAGAAGGAAATTGAAACAGAGCAGGCCTGACATTCCCTCTAGCATGTAGAGGGGGATCAGAACCAGTCTATCCCAGTGAAACCTGCCCTCCAAGTCTTTAAGAATGCTTGTCGACCTAATGTCATTTAACTGGCAAAAGGAGTCCCGTGTTTCATATACAGGCATGTATATTTCCTAAGTCTGAGCTATATTTAAAGGTCCCATTTTACAGTTTACATGAAATCCGCCAGTAGTCTTACTAACATCACTCCCTCTAGTACTATTGTCTAAATTCAAGCAAGGAATACCAGTACATTTAACATCTAATTCAAATGCAACATATACAAGTACACAACAGTCATAAAATATCCCATTAAAGAAATATCATAACCTTACAACATTTCTGTCTTTTAACTTAGATTTACCAACATTTTGACCAACATTGTAGCAAAACCATATGAGACAAATCATAAGTAATTGTAAGCAGTTTTAACAGTACTATGAAACAAAACTATGTAAGGCAAAACATGAACAATTATGAGCAATGCACAAAGACATATAAACATTTGAAGCATAAAAATTTGTTATCTAAGCAAGTCTCAATCCAGAATTTATAAAAGAAAAGCAAACTCATACCTCCATCCAATGATCTCAGTGGATGACCTCCAAATGATACAGGGAAATAAAACTCCCGACCTGACCTGGATGAGTTGTGTTCTCTAAAACCGAAGAATGAATTTTAGGAACAAACGGAGGTTGAGGATAAAACTTTATTGGAAAGAAAAGCTTCTGTCAGAGAGGGACAGAAGGAGGCCCAAGCAGGCTGTCCCTCACCTGTGTATTTTGATTGGTGGATCACAACTACATTGGCTAGGGCTGGGGAGATGGCTCAGTAGAATAAGTGCTTCCCTGGCAAGCTCAAGGGTCTGAGTTCAATCCCCTGTTCTGAAAAAAAAAAAAAAAAAAATCAAAGAAACTAACCTATATTGGCTAGAAGATTACATTCTACTTTTCTGAGGTTCAACTCAGTCTTTGGACAGTTTTGCTTTTGGAAGAATTCCCACTCATCTAAAGCACTATCCTCAATCTGTGTTTCCTACTTCTGCTCATCTAACTTAATACATTCTCTATGGGAATCTATTTGTAGATCTCTTGGGTTTCTTGTCCTGAGGGCCAAGAATTTTTTTCTTACATGTCTGTTGACATTCCCCTACTGTCTGTTTCCAGGTTAGACTTCTAGACATAAAAGAGGATGCAGAACTTCTGTCACAAACAGTCGCTTTGTTATCATGCATCTTATACCAGTGGTTTTCATTTAAGAAAAGTAATGTCTACTTTGAGAAGTCCAGATAGCATAGACCAGCGCAACATAGAGGGTATACAAGAGTGGTCTCCTCTTCTGCTATGATATATGTGGCTCCATGTTGAGCCACTCAGAATACTGAACATGCTTAGCAATCTTGTCCTCCATGAAGTCCGAGAAACATTTTAACAAAAAGAAGGGGATGTTGGAAGAAGTATATAAAGACAAGGGCTTGGGCCAGGGAGATAGTTCAGTGGTCTAAGCTCCTGGCTGGTAAACTCAAGGACCCAGGTTCAATCCCCAGTACTGCATGCCATGTGGGCCCCATGCCTAGCTGGCCACCAAAATCAGGCATGGTGGCACACAACTGTAATCCTAGAGCTGGGGAGGCTGAGGCAGGAGGATGATTACAAGTCCCAGCTGTGTAGCAAAATCTTGTACCAAATGAATAAACAAACAAATAAATAAATAATTTTTTAAAAATTAAAAGAAAAGACTATGTCTTTTTTTTTTT
>PVKA01020099.1:0-23859 GCA_004027165.1 Ctenomys sociabilis | reverse complement strand
TGAGCTGCCTTGATGTCCAGATTAGTGTCTGATAAGGATATGAAGTGCCAGAAGTGCTTCTACAGTGGAGACACTTGATTTGAGTCCTCCAGTAGCCACCAAAGATTTGATGCATTAAACTCCGGTCCTTGGAGCGAAGATCTACCTTCTGTATGTCATCCATGGAGAACATGAGAAACTTGTGTGTGTCTTCCTGCTTCTCTCTGTATCAGTCAGGAAGCAGTGTATGCAAAGGCTGGATCACATTTCCTGGGTAACAGAGAGCCTGAGTAATGTGTATTATGTGTTGCATAAAACACAACATGCAGTTACTCAAACAGGAACAGGTTGACCTGTGCTCCTAGGCTAGAATATTAGCTAGCCAGATGCAGTGTGTGTGTGTCACAGCAAGTGTTTCCCATATTCCAGAGACCAGCTCTCTGTAAACTATCTTTCAACTCAAGGAAACTTTGTTTCTGTGACCAAGCTCTGTTGCCACAGAAGAACATTCAACACAATGTCCTGCATTAGTCCAAGGGGACATCAAGGAGTCTCCTGTTGGGGGTAAAAGGCCAGCCTGGGTCTAAGAGGAAGGAAAAGAAGCTGTGTGCTCTGGGAGGTCAACCACAAGAGGAAGCTTCCCTCTCTGAGGCCCTCTTGAAAGGACTGGCATTCCCTCCACTCAGTACCTCTTATAGCCATGCCCAGCCATCACTCCCTAGGGGCTTTCTAGGTTCCACCAATCAAGTGAAAGTATATCAGAGCCTAGGGATCACAGGCTGAGCAGGATAGTAGGACTTCCAAAGCTTGCTGGGAACGTGGCCAGGGTCTTTTAATTACATAGTATTTGAAGGCATGGGCAGAAGAGCTCTCAAAGCCCCACCTGTGGACTTCTGAAAATGTGAGTGGAACTGGCTGAAGGTAATATGATGGCTCCTATCTAGAAGGTTTTATAAAAGTCCTTCATTTATAGCTCGGTTTTGGGGTATAGGCTGAATCTTGGCTTCATGCTGCTGGGAATAAAGATTAGACACTGGGATTGAAAGGTTCTCTCTTGCCTGAGATGGGAGGAAAGTCTGGAGGTGCCTCCTCTGTTGGAGGAAAAGGCTACTATGAGCCCAGTAGGAAGGAACAGAAGTTATATGAATCCAGTAGGAAGGAACAGAAGTTAAACGCTTTGGAAAGTCAACCATAAAGGAGGCTGCCCTCTCTGAGGCCCTCTTAAAAGAACTTGCATTTATTAGTGATTTGAATGTCAATTAAGCCTTTTGCATTTTTTGGAATCAACTATATATCACTGGACTTAATTGTTATTTTAATGTTAATTTTATGTCTATCTTAATAAATAGTGTTTTCAATATTCATTTTTTATTTGTGTGATCAGATTTTGTTATTAGGATTACTCTGAAAAATGTTTTCTTTTTCTTCTCTTTGAGACAGGGTCTTACTATGCAGTTCTTGCTGGCCTTGACCTCATTTTGTAGCCTGGACTGATCTTAAACTCCCAACAATCCTCCAACCACTGCCTCCCAAGTGCAGAGATTACAGGTGTGCACTACTATCCCTGGCTGAAAAGTGTTTCCTGAAATACATAATAAAAGATGGATATTATGTTGGGAACCACAAATTATACATTGAAACTAGGGTTCAGAGTCTTTAGTGGACACCTTAATGGTCTTGAGATGCTATGATACTCCACAGAAAGATGACATCAGCATAGCTGCACTCTGAGTCATCTGATACTCCTTCATATTACCCTGGGCATTCAATAAATATTGGCGATTCCAGAGTACCTTTGTCTCTGTCCATCCTGAGGCATTGAATTTCTGGTCCCCTTTTATATGAATTGCTAAATTTGATTTTGTTCTTCATCCTTTGCTGTACCTCTCACATGGGAGATCTTGGATAGGTCCTTGATAATATATTAATTCCTTAAATGTTTGAAATAATTAACTGATCAAACCATATGGGCTGGCATTTTCTTTTAGGGATAGCTTTGATAATGCATTCATTTTTTTAAATTGTGGGACTATTTGAAGCTTATCTTAACTTACATCAACAAACTGCTTCCTCTGTGTTGCTAGGTACTGTATATTAGTGTAAAGTCTTAACATTTTAACTCCTTATAGCTGCTGGAGAGTGTTATTAAATGCTAATTATAAGAAGGTGGTTGATGAAAGGAAAGTAGTCCAGCATAGGTAATCCATTTTTTTCTTATTTTGGAGGATCATTCCTTGAAAAAAGATAATAGACATTTTAGTTAATAACTTAATAGCATTAAATTGGGATAGTCTTTATCATTTGGCAGTGTTTAGTGGAATATTCCTGGCCTGGTAATTTTTTATGACCAAAGAAAGCAAATTCAATAGATTTATGGTCATGGCTTCTGGAGATAATCACATTGCATAAGCTTTGTGACTGCCTTGATACAAACTGGACTAATTTCAGAATTGTGGCAGCTCTGTTTAACTAATGAGGCCAAGCACCTTACTCAAAGATTTCTAATGATGCACTGTGATGAAGCATATTTAGCACATAAAAAAACTCTCAAGGGGTGCAATGAAAGATATGGACCATTTTCCCCAGCTTAATGTCTAGAATTGTAAACTTGATATTTTTGTTAAAATCTGGTATCAGTCAAGTTCTCTGATTCATTGTAGTCTTACTTGACAATTGAAAGTTTTTTGTTGTATTCATCTTACTTAGTATTTCTATACTTTTACTGATTCTTTCACATATTAGTATTTACAGATAATCACATTGAAAATAGGTATGCCTTATTTTCAAGGATATTAAAATTGTTATTGCAATCAAGGAAAGAACAATCTCTACACATGTAATTTTGTGTTTATAATAAAAATTATGATATGAATCAGTCAATTATCAATATTTATCAGTGGGATTTATAGAGCATTGTAGTCTCAATATTTATTATGGTAAAGGGGTTAAATAGGACTTATGACAGTCAACAGCTGGAAGTCAAACGATGAGCTGTTGTTCCTGAACTTTTAATATGTTATCTTATACATCTTTAATGCACTCTACCAAAAATTAGTTAACTTTAATTCTTTAATCCTACTTCTTGACTGTATTCTGTTAAGATTAGTCTATTACCATACCCTTCTGCCAATAACATGCTACTTTTATTAATGTAGCTTTCTGATAGCTCTTGAAATTAAATAAGGTGAATAGTTTCAAAACCATTTTGGGCATTCGAGTTCACTTGCCTTTCAATATACACTTTAGATTCTTTTTTTTTTTTTTGTCTTTTTGAGACAGGGTCTCCCTATGCAGTTCAGGCTGGCCTTAAGCTCACTTTGTAGCTCAGGCTGGTCTTGAACTCATAACAATCCACCTGCCTCAGCCTCCAGAGTGCTAGGATTACAGGCATGCGCCACCACGCCCGGCACCCTTTAGATTCTATAAGAATATCATCTATAAATAAACTCTTAGGTGCTTTATAATTTTGCATCCTGTCTGACTTTACTGCTTCATCAACTGATACAGTGAATTCCTTTTTTTGGTGTGTGGTAGCAACTACTATAGCTAAGAAAATGTTCATATACTTTCTCTCCCCGTGGACTCGTGCTTGTCCTGAAACTTGGGTCACTAGGTTTATCTATGACTCTGACTCTGGTGAGTCCAGAAAAGCCACACAATTTTGGCACATATATTTTGTTTCTTAGGTTAAGCCCAGAAATGCAAAAATTTAGTAAGGATAGCGTCTTTATATACCTGATCAAAAACCAGGCATCTTAGTGATATTTTTTTAACCAGTTGTGTTTGATCAGTTACCTAGTGAAATGGATTAACATATAGCTCTCATGGTGTATGTAATATCTTTTAATTATGTAAGCAAGTTCCTCATAGATTAAACAAGGTATAAAACTTAAAAAAGTAAAATAAACATAGTTTTTAATCTAATTGTCTAGGAATACAGTTATTAATATTTTAGAATGTATTATATGTCACTACAGTTTTCTCTTGACCATTTTTTCATGTTCTTACATATGCAAACACGAAATTTGATATTTGTCAATTGGGTTATGTCTTGTTTTTTTTCATTTAGCATATCATAGACCTTTCAATTATATTGTATGTGTTTTGAAATGATAGTTTTAAATATTGAATAATATTCTCTCATATGGATATTTATTTAACCATTATGTTAGCTACTTAGACTGATGCCAATTTTTATTTTATTAAATAGGATTATATAACTTACTTTTTGAAGCATGACAGATTATTAGATGTTAGAAATGATTTACAGAAATAGATATTTTCCCAAAATTATTTTTAATAATCCTTGCTTCTTTTTCTTTACCAATTTCCAGTTAAACTGGAAATGCATGAGAGTTGTGTATGCATTATTGTAAAATATTTCTGGATTGGCATGGAAAAGTGATAAGTAACTCATCTTACTAGTGAGATTGAAGACTAAATATGCTTATTGGCCACTTGTAATTATTTTCTAATCTTTGTCTTTTATTAATTTTCCTACTTGGGTATTATCCATATTGATTTGTAAGGAAGTTTTGTATCTCATATAATAGGATCTACATATCAAACACTGGGTGATGGACTATCATGATCCAAATCATTCTGTTCGTACTTGCTGAACCTTAAATACTGAGGGCTATATGAACATTTGCCTATGTTCATTAGCTTTTGTTAAAAATATTTGATCAAAATATTCTGTGTATTTGAGAGCAAATTAAGTTCTAGAAGTGCAGATGAACAACTTTGTTTCCCCTCCGTTTTCCAAGATCCATCCTTTAGGGACCTATTACTTGCTACTTAATCTCTTTGCTCAAGAAAAGTGCTATTATTCTCTTTCATTGAGGAACACTAAATGTCAAGCAACTCTACAATGAAAGGGAGACATGTAGATGATTGTACTACATGTACTATTGTACTATTGCCTTCTTTTCTCCTGCTTAGTTTCAGATTTATACTAATTTTAAGTTATTATACATGTGAACTTTTCCCTTTGTTCATCTTTGGTATGTTCAGGTCTCTTTTCACTTTGTAAGTCTTCCTAAAGGCTCAGATGTATATATTTTCATTCTTCCATTAAAAAATTTCCCATAGAACTTGCTTTAGTTCTTAGTTTCTAATACGTCTGACTTTCACTTCAGTGCCCAAAATTTTAATGACTATTTCCTTCTTGACTTGAGGTGACCAAATATGTTTGTGTTTTTAAAGATTTTGTTTTGTTATCTATTGATACTTCAAAGAAAGCATTCTTTAGGAGTGATTTTATTCTTATTTTTTATTTTTTTGTCTTTTTGAGGCAGGGTCTCACTATGCAGTTCAGGCTGCCCTTAAGCTCACTTTGTAGCTCAGGCTGGTCTTGAACTCAAACAATTCTCCTGCCTCAGCCTCCCGAGTGCTGGGATTACAGCATGTGCTACCACGCCAGGCCCTATGAGTGATTTTAAAGCACAGAGTTAGTTTTATGAAAGATCATTCTCACTGACTATGTTTTATTTATTTTTTTGCTAAACCATCTTAAAATGGTCTTTAAAAATTTATTTCTAATCCTCCTAGTATCAATTATAATTTCTCTTTTGTAAAATTTGCTATACACTGTTTGGTACTTCTGTGACAAGCAGGCTACCCAGAGATGACGCCCTCTTGGCCTCTGTAAAATAAGATTCCCTTTTTGCCCCCTTTTGCTGTCCCTTCTGTACAAACATTTCCCGGTTTTGCTGGCCAAAACCCTTGGTTGCATTACTGCCCTCCACCCACCCTTCCCACATCCTGTTTAAAACTCCCTAGTTCCTCAATAGTGGCCCTCGGGCCGTTTAAGACCCCAGCTCCCCTATGTGCCTTGCAACATAGATAAGATTATACAACTCCCTAGTTCCTCAATAGTGGCCCTCGGGCCGCCTCCTGCTCCCAATAGGATAACTTAGTTCCTCATAGTGGCCCTTGGGCCGTCCCCTGCATGGTGCCTCAGCTTCCAAACAATGAGTTTATGCCCCATGTCCCCTTCACCACTTTTAGCTTCTGTAACCATGCTTGCCGACCCCCCAAATGTACATGTCCTGACCCAAATTTGGACATAATGTATGTCTCCCCCAATCAAAATTGTCCCCGTACCCCCTAATGGCCATTTTAGCTTCTGTGACGATGCTTGCTTACCCCTCCCAGCTTGTGGTTTTTGAGCATAAATGCCCAGCCCTCAGGGGACCCTCCTCTTTCTCGCATGGAGAGGCTACCTGGTGGGTACCACCTAAAATAAAGCGCTTCTTTTCCTTTTGGACTTGCCTCGTTGTCATCTGATTTTTGAGTTACAACAACTTCCATGCTGAAAATTCTTATAATGTCATAATGAGTAGCTTCCTTTAGCTTCTTAAAATGTTCCTCTTGGTAGGTAACTGTTACTGTGTTTGAATCTTGAACTCTGCCTCCTTAAAAAATACATTTAGTACAGGGTCTACGGGGTTACTATACAGATTGGACTCATAGTGATCCTCCTGTTTTCTCCGTCCCAGGTGCTGGGTTAGGCAGACCTGATAGCTCAGCAGAATGAAGCATCTGCCTAGGCAGGGCTCAGCGGCCAGGGTTTGATCCCTGGCAGTGCAGTGCCGGCCCCGCCCCCGGGGGGGCACACTGAGATGGTGATCAGACTAGGGGTGGTGGTGCACGCCTTTAAGGCTGAAAGCAGGAGAATCACTATGAGTCGTATCTACATAGTGAGACAGTGAGACCCTATAGACCCTGCAGACCCTGTCATAAATACAGGAAAGGAAAAAACAAAAAAAAAAAGATGAGCCAGGTGCTATGATTATAGGCACACCACCAAGCCCAGTCTCATTCTGACTCAGAGCCGGAAATGGGGTGGGGTGGGGTGATGAGGACGGGAAGGGGGTGCCTGCGCCACACGTAGAGGATCAAACCCTGGTCGCTGTGACTGCCTAGGCAGGCGCTTTGGTCTGCTGAGCTATATGGCTGGCCTTTGTATTCTGCCTTTTTGAATACTGAAGTTGTAATGTCTACTTTTGTTATATGTTTTAGTTCACTTTTCTTTGCCTTGTCATCCTTAAACTCTTTGAGCCTTTAAAATATATATATTTAGGAATATTTAGGCATCATGTACTTGAATTTGTACTCAGATTTTTATATCTGCATATAAAATAAGTTCATGTGTATTGTTCAAGAAAAAGATTTACTTACTTCTGTCATAATATTTCTCTTTAAAATATTAATACTTTTTATATTTAACATTTTTGGTAGCTTTTATGCCTAGCATTTCTTAAAATGAACTATAGTAAAATTGGGATTCTATTCCACCACTTCTCTCTTCCAGTTTTCATCACTTAGCTTTTCATTTTGTACTTCATTTTATGGTATGAGGGATTGAGACTAGGGTTTATGCATGCTAAGCAGTGGTCTACCAGTGAGCTACATATCCAGCCTTTTTTATTTCACTTTATTTTGAAACAGAGTCTCACTAAGTTTCTCAGGCTGGCTTTAAATATGCCCACCTTTGACCTCTGCCACCATTGTAGCCTGGTGTGGTAGTTGATACAGTGTGTCAACTTGAGAAGTTAAAAGCTTACATTGGCTCTGCAATTCCACACCCTAGAGTGTAGAGGGCCCTCCCTAGGGAGTCAAGGCCCCTCCCTCAGGTGTGGAGGGCCCGCCCTGGAGTGACTCAGCACTTAAAAGATATAAAAGGGAACTGAGGAAGGATGGAGAGAGTCACTTCCTCAGAGGAGCTCCAGACTTTGCAGTCAGCATGGAAGACAGAGGCTTGCTATTCAGTAGTGCCCTGAATTTTCTGATCCAGGAGATTATGGGGCCACAGAGGAATGTGATAGATGATATACAGTGTGCCTAACAAGAGTCACATGGAAAGAAAACTTTCTCTCAGTCTTCCACAGAGAGCAAATTAGTCAGGCAATAGCTGTGATTCATCCACAAGGCTGACACTGACAAAGGATCTACAAAGTGCAGTACAGGATTACAGGATAAACCCTGAGAGTACCTGATTGACCTTATCTGGCACAAAAGTTACATTTTTTGTTATACAGGTCTTGCTTTAACTCGGTCTTACCATCTAGCAGAAAAGTATAAAAATGGAGGTATATAAAGTAAAGTCATATTCATATAATGAGCTGTGAATGGCTCAAGTCAACAACTTCTGTGGATAACCCGCTTCTACTGGGGACTGCTGATCTGAAAATCTGTAACATATGTATCGTTGTATGTTACCTTGTTTATGTCATTTTTTCTTTTTGTTTTTGCTTCTGTTTTTCACTCTTTAAGTTAAAATACAAATAAATAAATTAAAAAGACAAAAAAGAGAGGTTTGCTAGAAGCTGCAGCTGTGACGCCTCTCTTTGCTCTTTTCTGCTGCCATAAACTGCTATGTCTTCCACGTGCCACTTTGCGTTGAAGCCAACCCAGTATGATCTGTAAGCTCTATTAACTGTAATTTAAATAAACCTTTCCTTTCTTAATTGTGGGTGTTGTGTATTTTGTTCCAGCAAGGAGAAAGAAAGGTAACTGAGGTACTGGGATAACAGGCACGTGCAACTATACTCAGCTACTTTTATACTGTTGTTAGGTCTGAGAAGCCCACCGTGTGAAGAAAGACTGCAAGAGACGTCCTTTCATGCAAAAGCAAGGGGATTTTATTTTCCATGCATGCATGGGGCTCACTGAACGCGCAGGAACAGAAAAGGCCGAGCCCGGAGCTGACCGTGGGCTGGGTTTTAAGCCCGAAGACAAAGGGAGGAGGGGTTTTGCAAGCGCGGTTACAGAAGCAAATGGAATATATGACTTTTTAGGGTAACTAAGAGGGGTAGGCTAAAGGGCAACTACTAGCTAACTTTGTGGTTTTAGCTGCATTTCGAGAACGGGTGGGTTTACTTGTGAAAAGTGACAAGAGTGTCCCCAGGCCTGAGATTAAATGTTTTTTTCAAGCTAGGCCTGAGGTTTGACCCCCCCTGAGGTTTTTATGTCCTCTTTGTTTTAGGAACAGGGATTACAGGCCCTAGTGGGGCAAAGGTTCACAGCATTAGTTCATTAGGCAGTAATTTAGCTGACATGGTTAGCTGATGTACTAAGGCGGCGCATACAGAACAGAATGGCGACGTAACCTCATTTGAGCCTTACACTGTATTCTTAAAGTTCTGAAACTTTACTCTTTACCCTATTTCCTTTGCATCTCTGATAGTCCATAAGAGATAGTCATTTTATTTAACTTGAACTTTATTCTACTCTCTACTTTATATTCCCTCATTCCTTCAGATTTTTATAGCACAGTACTGTGTTTTCACTTTTAGAGCACATAGTTTTCCTATTTTATTCTATCTTCCTTATCTTCACCTTTATTTATTTTTTAATGAATTTTGTGCAGGGTCTCATTACACAGCTGACTCGTGTGCTCCTCCTGTTTTCAAGCCTCCAGCTCTGGGATTACAGGTGTGCACCACCATGCCTGGACTCAGTCACTACTCAGCATGCCCAAGAGCAGGGCCAGCATGGCATGTGGTGCCACGTATTAACCCCTGGTCCCTGTGCTTGATCTAAGCAGGTGTTTAGTCCACCAAGCTATCTCACTGGCCCTTCCCACCTTTATTTTTATCTTAGATATACACTTAAATTAATTTTTTGAGGAGTGCAAATAAATATATTTAATGCTCAGAGCTAATACATTTGTTACAGCTTATTTTTATTATCCATGTGTTGACTAGAACTATTGTTTTTGTATTTCTTTAAAGGAAAAGATTCATATGAAAAATATTCTCCACACTGCATCATTGAAAATAAGAACACTTTTATATTTGAAGAATAACTTGTCAAGATGTATGAAATGTTGGGTTCATTCTTTGTAGAATTGCATAATGAACATTCTTAACTGGCATCTTGCTTCTGTTTTAGTCAGGACACTTGTGACACTTGATGTTCTGTCTGTTAGGAATAGGTTGGCAACTCAATTTGTGAACTATAGTGCTTTTGAGAATGAAAATGAACAATTTAGTAACTAGAACAATAGGTTTAGGGCTGGAGAGATAGCTCAGCATTCTCTATTCTACATAGAAGAATGAACCAAAGATTGCATACATCTTGGCAACAAGATATCCTTCAAATACAAAGGCGTTCTTAATTTTCATTTTTTTAATTTTTCTTTCTTTCTTTGTTTTTTTTGGCGGAACCAGGGATTAAACTCAGGAAAGGGAAGTGCTTATTCCACTGAGCCATCTCCTCAGCAGTGTTCTTGTCTTGAATGATGCAGTGTGGAGAACATTTTTCATATGATCCTTTTCCTTTAAATAAATACTAAAAAATTAGTTCTAATCAACACATGGATAACTAAAAAACAAAAACAAAAACAAAAAACCCATAGCAAATGTATTAGCTCTGAGTACAAGGACCTGGTCTTGATTTCTGGTACTGCTTGCTGTGCTGTGCCTACTGGCCACAGAAACCAGGTATAGTATCACACACCTGTAATCCCAGTGCTGGGGAGGCTGAGATAGGAGGATCACTGTTAGTCTGAGCTGCATAATGAGATCCTGTACCAAATAAATAAAAGGTTAAAAAAAAGGCAATAGGTTTAAACCAGGACAATGCCAGACTGAGATATTTATTTTTATTGATCTGGGAAGCCATTGGTTCTTTACTTTAAGATTCCAATAATTTACTAGTATTTATCTGCAATAATTATTCTGGTTAAATTTTTCTGTAATGTGTTTTTCAATATTTAAATTAAAAATTTATTACTAAGTGCTTTATTAATTTAACTATTTTCTTCTTAGGGAAGCATATTTATCTCTGTGTTTGCTGTCCTTTTTACAAATCTCCCTATTTTCAGTGTTTTTCCTTATATAATTCTTTTATTCACACTCAATTTTATTCTTTTTTATTTCCTCTATTCACTTTATTCTGCTTACTGCAGTTTCTGTTCAAAATTTAGGGATGTTCCCAGTAGTTGTGTTGTTTCTGCCTCTCTGTCCCTATCCCACATCCTTTTGTCCTTTGAAGCCCACAAGGCATCTGAGGCTATAATTTTACCACTTGATGGAACTCAGAATAAGAAATATCCAATGATATTATGCTACCAGCTTAATCTGTAGCTAAAGAGATAAGCAAAACTCATGAGCAATTGGTGAGCTTTCTGACAAGCCTCCAGAAAGTCAAGACATGGTAAAAGAATGTGAAGAGATTCATTTGATATTATTAAAGACATGAAAGTTGAATTATACCCAATAGATCTATCAACAAAATGACTCATCAGAAAACCACTTACATTGTGGAGGTGACCATTGGCAAGCTGCAAAGAGCTACAAATGATGCTTTAAAGGCAGAAAAATGAGCTCTTGAGTTCTGCATTGGTGGCAGCTACATCTGCTGTTGCAGTGTCTCTCTTTTGACCAGCAACTGACCAAGTCAGACCTGCTGAGCTGGCTCCAGGAGCATGAGAAAGACTTGAGGGCCCCGAGAGATGGAGAGAAAGCTAGAATCAGTTCCAGTGCCATCGTCTCAGATAGGAAAGTTGCCAGATCTGCTGCCGCTAAAGCATTAAGACCAGACCATTTTGGATTCAGTTTGATTTTTCCTAAAAGATTTGAAAATTCTCTTGGACAGGTGGTATAATATTTTTGACATGAAGAGATTTACTAAAGAAACACCCCTAAGATATCACCTTCTCTTTAGGGTGTTGAATTTGTAAAAAATAGCCACAGTAAATGAAGCACCTTTCAGAATGGGTTTAAAGTTATGAAGCAGTGGACAAAAGAAATGAAACTGTGGGAATTCCCAGTTAACAATGAAACAGGTTTTGGTAATGATGTTCCAGAATTCATGAACATTTCTTTCTGGATAAATACCTAGAAGATTTTTCAAAACATGAACTAATTATCCACATCACGGAGCTGGAGACTTGCATCCATTCCAAAAACTTGTATCTAATTATTAAACAGAAGAGTGAGCACACAGAGTGCTTTATAAATTATTTTGAAGACCAAAAGAAAATAAAATATAATTCAATAAGACCGTGGACATTTTTATTTTAAGTTATTAGAGATAAATATTATAATGAAATAACTTTACTAGTTTTTATGGTTAAAAGCAAAAAATTCCCTTCATTCATTCAATGGTTTTACTTTTTTATATTTCTTTCCACAAGTTTTCTTAGCTCTTTCTATTATTTTATCATCTCTTATCAGTTGTTTTGTGGTTCTTTATATTGCTGATTTTTGTATTATAAATATTTTACTTCCTTGACACTATTAAGTTGTAATTTTTGTGTATATTGTGACAACATATTACTGGCATCGTTTATTATTTTCAGAATGTTTTCTGTGTGTGTATGTGTATTTTATAGTAGTTCTATGTGGTTAGGATGTATGGAGTTTTGGTAATTAGTTGTATTCTACTTGCCAGTATTTCACTGAGGCTTTTTCCACTTGCATTCATGGAAGCAACTGGCCTGTAATTCTCTTGTTCAGTTTACTCTTTGACTGATTTTAGAATCAGAGTAATGCTATTTTCCAAGAATGTCTTAAGGAGTACTCTTTCCTTCCTTTAGATTTCATTAAATACTTTGAGGATTTTAGGTATTCCCTGAAGATTTTGTGGAATTAGGCAGTGACTCTTATCAAAGCCTGTGATTTTCTTAGTTGGTAGGGTTTTATTACTGCTTCAATTACATTGCCTATTATTGTATAACTCAGGGTTTTTATATCCTATTTGTTTAGTTTTGGTAATTCATATGTCTCCAGAAACATCTTGGTTCGTTCTGAATCCTCCAACATGTTGGCATACAGATTTTCAAAGTAGTTGCTTGCAATCTTGCTCATTTCAGAAGTGTCCATTTCAACTATGAGTTTTCTCTTTTTTCTTTTAGAATTAAACAATGGTTGTTATATTGCATATTATTATTTTCAAATCAGTTCTTCAGATTATTAGATGAAAGCATGCAGAATTAGTTAAAAGTTATAAAAAAATAAAAAGAGAAAAAATTAAGCATTAATTGCTGCTTTTGGTGGAGCACCAAAAATCATCAGTACAATTATCCAAGGTATCAATACCTGTGTATATACCTGTGTATATCTATATCCACTTCTTTTCCCTTTTATTTTTTCTTTTCTCCTTTTCCTCATCACAGTTGTACCTTCCCTTTGAACAGTTTCTTTCCTTTTCAAAGTATCTATTTTACCTTTTAGACTTTTTTTTTTTTTTTTACTCTTTCAGGTTTTTAAACTAGGGAGAAGTATAATGTTTACACATGCAGGCCTGATTTTTTTTTTTTTTCACTTACAAGTGTAGTCTGTAGTTGCATCCATTTACTTATAAAAGCCTGAGTAAGAACCCATTGTATAAAAATCTTTTTTATCTATTCCTCAGTTGATGGATATTTGTGTTGTTTCCAAGATTCAGCTATGACAAATTGTGCTGTTCTGGTGCTTTCAAATGCAGAAGACCAAAATTAGGCCCATGTCTATCACCATGCACTAAGCTAAACTAAAAATGGATCAAAGATTTAAATATTAAAACAGAAACACTACATTACTGGAGGAAAAAGTAGATGGAAATCTTGAAGACAGGTGTAGACAGAGAGTTCATGAACAAAAGCCAAGCTGCACAGGGAATACTTCAAAGAATCAGCAACAGGGATCTCATCTCTTTGGAAAGTTTCTGCACATCAAAAATAATGACCAGCAGAGTGAAAAGAAATCCCATGAATTGGAACAAAAAAATTAGCCAGCTGTTCCTCAGACAAAGGACTTCTATCTTGAACATATAAAGAATTTAAAAAAATCAGGCCGCCAAAATTCATTTATTCCCAATTGCATTGATTTATATTCTCTTTCTTTCTTTCTTTCTTTCTTTCTTTCTTTCTTTCTTTCTTTCTTTCTTTCTTTCTTTCTTTCTTTCTTTCTTTTAGGGAAGGGTCTACAGGGTGCTCAGGGTCTCACTACTAGATCAGACTCAGTGATCTGCCTGTTTACAGCCTCCCAACAGCTGGGATTACAGGTGTGTGCCACCATGCCCAGTCTCTATTGCCATCTCAGTGAGCCCCGAGGGCAGGGCCAGCATGGCAGGCTCTTTTCTGTATTGTAGGCAGGAAAATATTAACTGAACATTTGTCTCTTTTTTTCATTATTTTCCAAAACCAGATTTATTGATTCTTTGTATTGCTTTTGATTTTAATGTCATTATTTTCTGCTCTGATCTTTATAATTTCCTTCCTTATACTATCTTTGGATTTGAATTTTTCTTGTTCTTCTAGGATCTTGAGGTATATCATTATGTGTACATTTACAGCTATAAACTTCATTTTTTAGAACTTCTTTCACTGTGTCTCATGCATACAGGTATCTTATATTGGCATTATCATTTAATTCTAGGACATTTCTTAGTTCTTGTTTATTCATGAGATTTATTAATTGTTTAAGAGTGTATGTCTAATTTCCACATTTGCATAAATGCTATGGTTTCTTTCATGTTTGCTTTCTAATTTCATTATGCTTGATCTGATAATATACATGGAATTATTTTTATTTTTTTACATTTCCTTAAGCATGATTTATTGTTTAGTATGTGATCTGCCTTAGAAAAAGGCTTGATATATGAATTCTTTTGCTTTTGACTGGAAGACTGTAAATACTTATAAATCCATTTGCTTGAGGATTTAGTCCAACTCTAATGTTTCTTTGTTGACTTTTTTTTGGTCTGGCTGATCTATTTGTGACAGTGAAGATTGAGAGATTGAGGTTATAATTTTTTTGGAACCAGGGATTGAACTCAGGCCCTTGTGCTTGCCCAGGAAGCACTTATTCTACTGAGCCATCTCCCCAGACCCCAAGGTTATAATTTATGACTATAATAATGTTTTCTAATTTTTTGTTCATTAGCATTTGTTTTATTAAGTTGAGTACACTGTTGTTCATCATATACATGTTTGTAAACATTAGCTCTTCCTACTGAATTGGTTTCTTAATCAATATGTAGTAATCTTCTTTGTCTTTTCTGATCAGTTATAGCTTAAAGTTCTCTTTGTCTGAAAATAGACTAGCTACTCCTGCTTCTTATTTAACCCCCCATTAAATGAAATATTGCTTTCCAGTCTTTGATTTTTAACCTTGAAATTCTTTGGGGCTTAAATATATATCTTTTATATACCATGCCTTTGGACTTTGTTTCCTGATCCATTATGCCAGTCTGTCTGTTTTGATTGGGGAATTGAGACTTTTCACATTGAGAGTTTTAGTGAAAGGTATCAGCTTATTCTTGGCATTGCATTATTTTCCTCTTGATGATTTCTTTCCTATCTGTTTAACTGCTTACCCTACCAAGTGTCTTCATTCTATGGGACATTTTTGACATTTTTGCCTTCATTGTAGTTTTCTCACATATTCTTAAGAAATATTTGAAGTGTTGGTTATATGTCATGAAATATTTTTGGTGCTCTTTTTCGTGAAATATCAATTTTGAAAAAATGTTTCTCTCTCTCTTTCTGTATATATATATATATATATCTATATATCTATATATATCTATCATCTATTTATCTATCTATCTATTTATCTATCTAAAGTTTCTTCCATTTTCTCAATTGATATTTTCTACGGCTGGAATATAACTTCAGTTTACTTCACAAAACAACTGCACAGAAGACAAATTTCTGGGGCTGGAGAGATGGCTCAGTGGAATAAGCACTTCCTTGGCAAGTGCAAGGGCCTGAGTTCCCCAGGAATCCCCAGTTCCCCCCACCAAAAAAAAAAGAAGACAAATTTCAACTCCTTATTCAATGAATGATTTGATAAATGCATACTTATGTGGGGAGAGATGTTTGAAAGCCTGCTTGCTCCAATATTATCTTGTGTCCAGTATGCTGATGGACATCTAGTGTCTGATTGCCTTCTTTTCCTGGAAAGATAACCAATGTATTCCATAAGAAGCTTATTAGGTCTTTCTGTTCTTAATGTTTTGAGATTTTTCAAAGTATAAGTTTTCATGCATTTATTTCATGGTTCTGTTTCTATTTGTCTTCAGTCTGAAGATAGGTTCTCATGCAGCTCTCAGAATTATTTTTCTGCTGTTGTTGCATTTATTTTTCACTGTTAAAAGATTTATTTGCAGTTATACAAATAAAAGTTAAAAAACATTTTTATGACTCAAATTGGTTTGGAAGTCACAGAGCAAATGGAAATACCTGCAAAACGAGGAGCACTGCAGTTCTTTTCAACAGCATGACACACCTGAGCCCTTATATGACTCCTGTCCCCCGTACCTGATGTGACACTTTTTTCCCCCCTTAACTGTGAAAAACTTTTGTTGTATTCCATTACAAAATGTCTCTCTAAGGATTAAAGCAGCCTATTTAGTGGCTGTGGGTTTTTATTCATATTACCTTGTCTCAATAATCATTTTAAAATGGAAAACATGACAAGTTTTATGGCTTTTCATTAAAAAAAAAAGCTTAAATTTTTTTTAAAAAAAGCTGTTTACATATTGTTCTGGCACCTACGTAAGAGATTTTAATGAGCAGCAAAGAGTAGAAAAACAGTGGTTGAAGTGTTTTACTTAAAAATAATTACAGAATAGATCCAGTGCAAAATACTGAAACCAAAAATATTTCAGCAGTATATGCCAGTACGTTGGTGTTCAAACCCATTAAAGGATTTGATCACTTGGCCCAATGTGCCTCTAGCTGATGGTAACAAGATACAACCTTATCAGTTCCTGAATCTCCCACACCCTTGTTTTGTTGAACTATTTTAGCCAGGAGTTGGTGATCTCTGCTCTTTGGCTGTACTTCACATTCATGGTTTCTAAGTTCATTTGGTTGGCATCCTTTTTTTTTTTTTTTTAAATGTGTTTAGTACAGGATCTACAGGGTTGTTGTTGCATTTTAGGACAGGTTCTGCAGGGTCTTTATTTAAATCTTGGGTTTTTATTTTTTCCCTCCAACATTCAGACAAAATATATAGATTATCTTAATGACCCTATTTCAATGATCTTTCCAGTTTTCTTTGGACTTTATGAAAGGATCAATTAAATAGTAATTAAAGTGCAATGAAACCTTAAGAGATAACATAGTTTTAGATGAGTCTACAGGTGATGGACAAGTGCTCTTTACTAGTACCACCAGATACTTAAGGTGCCAAAATATCTGAAATTATAAGATAAAGTATGTGTGTTAACTGATAACAAGAAGAAAGGAAAATCATTGACTTTATGATATCACTCTCAGTCTTCCTTAGTTCACACATTTGTAGTGCGACATTTAAAATATTTGGCATGTTTTAAATAAACCCCTTGGTTTTATTTCTCTTCCAGTCTCCTTTGCTGGTCTCTTTGTAACACTTCCTGTGGTGAGTGCATAGGCCGTTCTAATTCCCTATATTGTTTTTCTTTGTTTGAGGCCCTGTAATTCTTCCATTTGCTTCCCCCGTTTGTGAAGAGTAACCCATTTGAACTCTTTATGTCTACTGCAGTGTATTCTAGACTCAGGGATCTTCCTGTCCTACATCTGGAAACTGTCTGCTTAATCAGAGGTTACAAACCCTATTTCTGAGCAAGACCATAAAGACACAGGCCCAAGCCAGAGTCTGTTAGTCCTCAGCAATCAGTTCTAGTCTTTAGCTGATGAAACACTGCACATCAATATCAGGACTCTGAAGAGGATCACATACTTGACCCCTGCAGGAGGTTATAATTTGCCATATAAAATGTTGAGCACAAAATGGATACAGAACACAAGACTCTGAACAAGTTGGGAGGTTTCAATTTAGCAATTTTAATGGGCAGAGGAGTAACAGCATTACAGCGTCACTTCTAGCGGTGCTGAGAGTTTTGGGGATATTGCCTGTGGCTGCCTCTGGTGAGAACTATTTGTTAACATGGCTTGTCTGGTGTCAGGAAACCAGATGGCTCCTCTCACCTGTCAATTTCTCTAATGAAGGAAGAGAAGAACATTCACTTGGTTTTCTGTATTGACTTTTCAAGAAGTGCTGTCAGCCTGCAGGTGCCAACCTATAAATGCATTGGAAAATGGATGCAAGGCCTTTTTCGTATCAGTGATTTTAATCTATTCACACTAATATCATTCAAATAAATAGAGCAGAACTTCAGTGGCAAAGTGTGTTTTTGACTGTAACAGTCTAAAATTTTACTTTATTATGTATATTTGATTTTGTGTGGAAAGTTGGGAAGGATAAAAATTTTGTCTCTGCAGTATTTGATTTATACAGATTCTTTCCATAACAATTATATGATTTTTAAAAATTTAACTACCCTTCCTTGCCAAGAAGATGGCAATATTTCTTAGTCCATCATATAATTTGTCTCTAAAATGCTTGTCTTTATAATGTGCTGATCATTAGAGTAATGCATATTCGATGAAAGTGGGCAATAAATAACATTTCAAAGCCTATTTCTAGGCATTGATTGATGTGCATATTGTTTTGTCTGCTGTGTTTAATGGCCATGTCTTACTTTTCCTAGTTTTTTTTTTTTTTTTGTAACACTACCCATTGAGGAGTAAAAGAGAACCAACCTGTTTTGAAATCTTCCAGAAATAAAATTCTCATCCTGTTACATTTGGGGCCAGGGATGGGGGCACACATATTGCCATTCACTTGCAAATACAAAAATCACATATTGAAAGAGAGCCTATTTACTCTGAGTAGAGCACAGTCTATCAAACACGATCAAGGGTACTTTTTATGGACTCACAAATGTCTCTCTTTATGTATATACATAAAAGCAGTTGATAAGGATAGAATTTTTTCTCACTAGGAAAAGTCCCCTAAGTATAGATACTCAGTTCTATGAAATTTATTGATCATAAAGGGGAAATGTTTTAGCAAAAGGGCCACTAAGCAGCTCACGCTCTGTTGATACATAACATGTAGATAGCTCAGTACTATTCAAAAAACTCTCTTGTGTTCTCTGAGTAAAAATGAGTTCAGACAGCTCTCTTAATGGAAGAGAGCTTTATCCATTCTTACATAGCTTGCAGATACCCACTTAGGTGGCTGTCTCAGAATATTAAATGCTTATGAAAGGGCAAAGGCTTTTCTTGGGGTCTGTCAGCCTATCTCTGGGAGATGTGAGCGATCTGGTAATGAGCATTGGTCACCCATGGACTGTATTCCTGCTGGGCTGGAGCCACAGTTTTGTGACCAATCTGACAAACAATACCATTTTATATCAGCAAAGTGGGAAGAGTCAGATCTACTCATTATGTTACTCAATTTTCATTGATGTCTTTGCTTTGCTACATCAAACATTAACATTTATCCTTGTAGAAACAGTCTGTGGGACTAGGCATTGTGTCACCTCGGGGTTCTTTTATTATTTTCTTTTCTGCTGCCTTTTTTTTTTTTTTTTTGGGAAAAAATTGACTTATGCTATAGTCTAAGTTACTCTTCTTTCGTTGATGGGACAAATACCTGACACCCAAAATGAAGGAAGGAAAGGTTTATATAATACAGCTCACAGTTACTGGAGGTTTCAGTCCATATTCAGCTGGCTCCAAGGCAGAGCAGCACATGGCAGAGGGCAGCCTTTCATGGCAGAGACAAAGAGCAAGAGCACAAAAAGCATGTAGTAGCAGCTCAAGCTGCTATCTTCCCCTCCTGACACTGTAATGGAAATTACCTTCCTCAGGGCAGGAGCAGCACCCACACCCGCAATAATCAATCACAAACTCCAGAAGCTTCTGCAAGACTGCATGAGGCTTTGGGGGACACCTGTACGCAAACCGTAACATATACATAGGGAATGCTGACATTTATATCTAGGAAAGACAAAGGGTAGTAGACAGAATTAAGCTCATGTTGATGGATAACTAGGAATTGTAGATGGTTAACCATATATTGAATATAAGAGGTTGTCTCAGCCCTTGCTTCAAATTGTAAAATATCTGAAGGCACTGAGGATGTCTTTCTTTAGTTGATCATTGACAATGAAATGAACAAGTGAAGTTTGTTCCTCTTGGGGAAGATTTTTATGTCCTTTAAATCTTAAACTTTATTACCTAAATAATATGTTTTGGTAAATATGAAGAACAATATTATTTAGGAATCCTCTTATAACATTGCAAACATGCATTAATTTCACTAGCCTCCTTTCTCTATTTTGCTCCTTTTATTTGGCTTGTAAGCCTTTAAAGTTGACATGAATTCAAAGGACGCTTTTTAGTCATCTAGATAGAACATAATGGTTTAAAAGTTAATTTTATTCTGTATTAGTAGTTCTTTATTTATTAACATCTTCTCAGCTAAAATCAGTTTCCATTATTCAACTAATTCTTCAGCCAACCAGACAAATAACTGTACATATATATATATATATATATATATATATATATATGTATATATATACACATATATATATGTTTCTATGTACAATGGTTATTTCATGTATGTGTATACATCCCTACATAGGCAAATATTTATATTTAACACATATAAAATGCCATACATTGAATTCAGAAAAGCCACCACATTACTCTGATTTTTGAGAATATTTTACCATAATCATCTCTAACCTGGCAACAAAGTTGATTGTCTCTATATGCTGCATATCATATTGAAAATTCAAAATTATTAGGCTTGTTTGGATTTTTAAAGTGTGAACTGAGAGATGTAAGAACAAGATTAAAAACTAAACATTTAGGCCTGATGTCTATATCAAGGTTTAAATATTTAAAAATCATTTCCATTAGTGTAGAATTTATATTTATTGGTTATCAACTTATGCTTCCACATGGTAGCAAAAATAAAAGTGGGGCATTCATTAAAATAATTTCCTTTGCAGCTTAAATAATGTGATGTTTAACTTTTAAAAAAATGTTACCCAACCATCCAGTCTGTCAAAATATGTCTTCTCTTCCAGGGCAAGTCAATTAAAGATTGCTTAAACTTCACATTATTATTTTTTAGCAGCCAGAGTTTGATCCTTGGAGTGCCGTGCCAGTCCCATCCCTGGGGCACGCTGAGACTGAAATTGAGACTGGGCGAGGTGGCATGCATCTGTAATCCCAGTACTTGGGAGGCTGAAACAGGAGAATCACTATGAGTCCGAGCTATGAAGTGAGACCATGAACACCCTGGGGGGGGGAAATATATATATATATATATATATATATATATATATATATATATATATGTATGTATGTATGTATGTGTGTGTGTGTGTATTCCATCTTCTTATTTACATATATATGCAAGTATATATGTAATATATATAGTATGTGTGTGTGTTTGTGTGTGTGTGTTTAGATAGGTTCTTACATTGTAGTGCATAGTGTATGCTGGCCTACACTTAATATATAACCAGGCTGGCCTCCATCATATAGCAATTTCCTGGCTTGGCATCCCAAATGCTAGGATTATAGGTGTGAACCACCATACCCAGCTGGTGAAATCACTATAAATTCAGAATTTTGAGTTTGTTTTTTCAGAGGCCATAGAGATGCCACCATTTAATGTAAGTGAATTTGGTAACTCAATCTATATTAATGTCATGAGTAATAATATTACTATTTATATAGGATGTCATTTTACAAGACTGTTGCTCCACTATTATTTAATTAGAACTTCTACCTAGAAATCAGTAATTTTGCTTAAGTGCATGACATAGTTAAATATTCTTTTATATACAGATTCTCATAGAATGGCCTATTACAGTTGTCTTATAGAATTATACAATAAAATTAAAACATGAAAAAATTATCTATCATGCCATTAATCTCAAATAGTGATTTGATGAATCACTTTCTATCTTTCTATCTTGAGCATCTTTTCTGGTTGCTATTAAATATTATGCATCTTTATTACATTTTCACTGAGATCCTGAAAATAGTATTATTTCTCATGACATCATCATTAGGTGTTGGGACCTGACCTACATTTAATGAACTAGAAAACTTGAATATGAATTGTGAACATTTAGGGATATTCACCTCTATAAAAACCGCTAACATTCTGGTTGGAATGTACATTCCCTTAGCACTGTGATACGAAGTACAGTTACTAAATGATCTATGGTAAGCAATACAGAGAAAGAACAGGATACTATCTAACTTGTAATCATCACCTGGGATAGTAACTGTCTTAAGTGGTAAAAAATTACTAGCAGTGCTTTCCGGAGCCATTAGGAGCTGGATGCACCCTGGAGTGCTGTGAGCCATAAAAGCAGAGTGGAGATAAACACACCCTGGGGTGTCATAAGCCATGAAGCACAGATGTATTCACCCATATTATGATAACCAGAACTTATAGAAATCCTGTGTTTAGTGGAACAAGACAAAGAAGGAAAAAAGTAGTTTTTGCAATTCAATATTAGACCTATCAATTTAATCTCCCATATTTTTGACTGTGGGGCTCTGAACTGAGAAGTTAACATTATATATCTATATCTATCTATATCTATATCTATATATATGGATATATATATATATATTCATATATATATGAGAGGGATCCCTTCAAATATTATGAAACGTATCAATATGAAATTTTAATAAGTGAATAAAGAAAACCAAAATTCTATCCTTAGTCTTAGGACTTTATAAAAGTCATTTCATTGGAAAATATTGCCAGATTTTAAATATCTCACAGAGGAAAAAGAAATATAAATTCCTATAGATTTTTCTCATTATGGAATTGATAGAGTCTAAGCTGTAAAAAGCTAGCATAAATATGTTACACCAGAGAACACTTATTTTGCATAGAGTGCTTTTCAGATGACCATTATGAATTTGTTGATTTTATCATTCGCTATTGTAAAGTAAATAGAGATGCTATTATTGTAAACAAAAATTAAGGGAAGAGTCAAAACAAGAACTTACAAGTGAGTGAATTCTTCACCTGATCAGTTCTGGAATGTTCTGCTGTTAGAGCAGGCTTTTTCAAATAATGTATGTTAGAGATTGTTTCCTTCCTCTTTTTTTCTTTTTTCTTCCGTTGGGTTTCACTTTCTGTGGAGTGTGATATTTGTACAGATGGCAGTAACTTCAGCAGATGTGGTCTTAGATTTTTTGTCGAGGGAAATTGAAGTGCCTCACTCCTCTTAGAAGGGTATAGAGAGGACTGAAGTAAACTAGAGAAGGGGGAGCCAAGTAATCACTGTAATGGTGGGAAGAACGTTTCCAAATACCTGGAATGTCTTTATTTTCTCCATAACAGTTAGACTGAGTCTATTATTTACTTAGCTGTATTTAATGTTCAAGAAATTCTAGAGGATATTTAAACCCATAAATTCTGAGAAACTATTTTAACGTTTTTGCTGCTTCTTTTAATACATTTATACATTATTCAGAAGTTGAATTCTCGGATTTGTCTAATTCTCAGGGAGCTAAGACTCCAAAATGACCAGAGCTATAGAATATGAAGTTTGGGTTGTCATCTCATAAAAACCTATGGAAATTAAAGATGAGCACTCAAAGTAAATTAGAGAACAAAATTTGATTAATATGTGAACAATTTTTCTTAGATCAAGGATAAGGATCTATTTGAAAGATTCAGTTTTCCACTGACTTTACTGAAAGTATGAAATATACTATTAAAATTAAACTGTCATTACTAAGCTTTAATTTCTGTTTCCACATGTGAGGAGGTCAGGAATCACCACATCATGTTAACAACAAGAAAAAAAATGAATAATCCTAAAAAACAGACAAACAGCACATCTAAAACACCTGTTCTTGGGGACACAGCAGCGGGGCCTCACGCTATCCCGCGAGACGAAAGTGTTCACTTCTACACCACACACCGCTGACATCACAGGGCACACAGCCACCGGACACGGGCTGTATGCCATGCAACCAAGAAGATGAATCTTAAGCTGCACTATATTTACATTAATTTAAATCTAAATCATCACACGTAGATAACAGTTGCTGTG
>PVKA01020098.1:0-40962 GCA_004027165.1 Ctenomys sociabilis | reverse complement strand
CCAAGGACTGGAGAAAACGAGGAATCGAATGGGAGGACAAGAATGGCCTCTTGCGCTGCTGGCGGCCAGGGACTCTGGAGTGACCCTTATCCAAAGTGCATGACAGAGTGTTTTTCTCATTTCAGGTTCTGGAATGTCCATCTGCACAGGCACACAGTGAGTGATCCGGGGGAGGGACCTGGGTTTCCACGTGGAATTTGTTGGCTGTTTTTTAATTTTTTTTTTTCTATTTGAGCCACGGTCTCATTATGCAGTTCAGGCTGGCCTTGAGCTCACCTTGTAGCTGGTCTCAAACTCACAACGATCCTCTTGCCTCAGGCTCCCAAGTGCTGGGATTACAGGCCTGCCCATCACGCCCAGCCTGTTTATGGGTCTTACACATGGAATCTGAAGGCAATTTTACTTAAAATTTTTATTTTATTTTATTTTTTGCCTCCCGCTTGCTGTGGTGTTACAGGCGCACGTCACCGCGCCTGGGTTGCAGGCGGGGCCAGCGCACCCGCATGTGGGGCCGGCGTGGCTCGAGGAACCAGGGATTGAACCCTGGTCCCTGTGTTTACCTATGCAAGCACTTAGTCCGCTGAACTAAACCGCCAGCCCCTTAAAATAATTTTAATAATTTCATACATGAAACAATTCATGGTGTAGAACTTGCCATTTCTGTCATCATGCAAAATGGCTCTGACTTTGGGGATGTTTTGGGTTATCAGGGGTGCCCAGCCTGGGCTGCCTTCAAACGGCAGGCGGGTGGCATCCCTCTGTATTAAAAATATGCTTCTGGGACAGGGAGATAGCTCAGTGGACTAAGCGCCTGTTTAGATAAGCACAGGGACCAAAGTTTGATCCCTGCATGGTACCACCCTGGTCCTGCCCAAGGGTGCACTGAGCTGGCCACTAAGACCTGGCATGGTGGCACACGTCTGTAATCCCAGCACTGGGGAGGCTGAAAACAAGAGAATCACCACAAGTCTGAGCTGCACAGTGAGACCCTGTTCCAAATACATGAAAAAAAAAAAAGCCTTATTTTGCCCCGCAGTGCCACTGCCAGGCAGGGCCTCTGCACAGACACAGTGCTCCAAGCAGCCCCACTTGGCCACTTCTTAGCCCACCTGTGTCCCCAGCCACCCTCAAGGCTGTGTTGGGGCCGGGGCCCCACTGGGTACTCTGCCTCCCCACTTTCAGTCAGCTGAGTCCCTCCTGGAGCTGATTCAAGCTCCTGTACCTCTGATGCAACTGCATTGTTTTCTGTTAAAAACCAATGATTTCAATGAAAAGTTTATGAACGCTAAGCTAAACCCTCTGAAGAATCTAGTAAAGCCCAGTTGCTAAACACCATAACCCAAACCAAACTGCTCAACAGTATTTTTCTTTCTTTTCTTTACTTTCTTTATTTGAGACAAGGTCTCATGTAGTACAGCGTGGCCTTGAACTCATTATGGAGCCCAGGCTGGCCTGGAGTTCATAACCTTTTGCCTCAGCTTCTTGAGTGTTGGAATTACACCTGCACACCAACTTAGCTAAAACCAGCGTAAGCACAGGGGGAACCTCTCAGTTGTGTCTAAGGGTTTTGCCCCTAGAATCTCTGTAAGTGCCTCAACTTCAAAAGCAGACAGTGCCTGATGGCTGTGCTCTATCAGGACAAAGAAATGAGACAGAACTGTCCTCCATAGCTCAGCAGTCTAAAGCGCCTGCTTAGGCAAGGTTAGGCAAGTGCACAGGGACTGAGGTTCGATCCCAGCAAGCACCACATGCCACGCCAGCCCCGCACCCAAGATGGGCTGAGCTGGCCACAAAAAGTAAATAAATAAAGAAATAAAAATAGGGCCAGCTAGATAGCTCAGTAGATTAAGGCACCCACTTAGGCAGATGCAAGGGCAGGAGGGTTTAATCCCTGGCATGCAGTGCCAGCTCCACCCCTGGGGCACGGTGAAACTGGATGTGGTGGTGCGTACTGTAATCCCAGCACTTGGGAGGCTGAAAACAGGAACGGATTGCTACAAGTCCAATCTGTATAGTGAGACTCGTAGACCTTGTACTAGATATGTAAATAAAATAGAATAAATAAAAAATAAAAATAAAGTGGTGCCTTTATGTAAGTTCAAGAGAGCAAGATGGCCCCAGGCGCCTCTGCTGACCTTGGTGGAGTGTGCCTGGCTCTGCTGTCTGCTGACTGGAGGCTTTCCTTCTGAGCCCCTGCAGGCTTCTGCCTTTCAGGAAGGGTTTGCAGCAACTCATGTTCATCCTCTTGTTCGTTGTCTGGCTGTGGTTTCTTTCTTTCTTTCTTTCTTTCTTTCTTTCTTTCTTTCTTTCTTTCTTTCTTTCTTTCTTTCTTTCTTCCTTCCTTCCTTCCTTCCTTCCTTCCTTCCTTCCTTCCTTCCTTTCTTAGCAGAACCGAGGATTGAACTCAGGCCCTTGGGCTTGCCAGGGAAGCACTTATTCCACGGAGCCATTTTCCCAGCCCCTGGGGTCTCTTTCTTACTCCATCTCTCGCCTTACTTCATGCTGCTTTTCTTTGCTGTTTTCTCTCTTTTTCTGTAGGATGTGGCAGAGACCCTTCCTTCTCTGCTTTTAGGCCTGCTGGCGTTGGCAAGGGTTCATGCCGGGTTTCTAGGGTCTGCATGACAGGGTTTATCACAGCGCCCCTCACCAGGAAGCAAGCCCCTGAGGCCGCCACTCCCAAGCCACTGCTCCCAAGTTATGAGGGCTGCAGCTGATTCTGCTGGTGGGACAGGAGTCACCTGGGGGACATTTAAGTCTGGATTTATGCAGACATCTCCCTAGCAGCAGGTCTGCTGGAAAACCTGAGTCTAGGTTGCAAAACACAGACCCAGAGCTTCCCCCCAGTCTTGATAATTAATGATGAGGCTACTGTTTTGCTTTTTTTTTTTTTTTTTTTCATTGGAGGAAACTTTATTGGATAGAAAAGCTTCTGTTGGAGAGGGACAGAAGGGGAACCCAGGTAGGTTGCCCGTGTTTTGCTTTTTATTATTTGCTTGTTATTTACTGATTTTGTTTCATTTTGAAACAGTCTCACCATGCATTTCAGACTGGCCTGGCACTCACTATAGGACCCACTTCGAACATGCCGTGATCTTCCTGCCTCAGCCTCCAGGTGCTGGGACTGCAGGTGTGCGCCACCACACCTGGCTATTTATCTTTTTAAATTTTTTTTTAAAAGATTAATTCATTATTTATTTATTTTTAAGAGATGGAGATCTGGCGGTGTTACCTAAGCTGGCGTGGCACCACTGGGCTTAAGTGATGCCCTCATCTCAGCCACTGTTCAATAAAAATAAAGTGCAAGAGCAAAGGTGTCAGGAATGTTGCGCAGAGGTGAAGAGGGCAGGAAAAGGCAGGCCTCAAGCATGAGCCGCACCAAAGCTGGGACCAGACCTGGCTCAGGGTGACCTGGGCAGAAGGTGGGGTGGGGTGCTGCTGGGACAGACCGATGACCTGCTGACTTCATTTCTTTCCTTCTGTATCCATTTTTAAAATCTCAAAGGGGCTGCAGCTGTGGGTATGGCTCAAAGGCAGAGCACTTGTCCTGCAGCGAAAGACCCTGGTGTGGTAGCTGATACATTGTGTCAACTTGGCTGAACTGGCTTCAGCAGTTCCAGGCATGGGGGCCTCCCCCACCCTGCAGGTGGGTAAGGCCCAACCTGGGGTGTGATTGATTCCAACTGAGGGCATGGGCCACCCCAGAGTGACTCAGCGTGAAAAGTGGATATAAAGGAGTTATGGAAAGCTTCCTGGGGCCCTGCTCTGCCCCACTTCAGAGGAGGAGCTCAGATTTTCCCAGTGGAGCACAGGTCTTCAAAGTCAGCGCAGAGGGAGACTCGACGGACCCCGCAGCTCTACTCTACTCTTTTCTTCCGCCATGAACTGCTGTGGTTTGCATTGGAGCTAGGGGAGTGTGAACTGAAACCTCCACAAACTGTGAGCTAAATAGACCTTCCCTTCATTCATTTTGAGCGTCGGGTATTTGTCCCAGCAATGAATAAACAGTAACTAAGCCATCTGGCTCCCACTGCTAACAAAAATTCCCAATACACACATGCATTTCCTCAACTCTGACTGTCCATTCGCCTATCAACCATATTCTTGTCCCTCTAAGTCACACAATGTCCTAGACACAATGTCCTCAAATAACATTCAGATGACTCGCCATTCACATCTGTCCCTGCTGGTTTTGTTTTTTGAGATAAGGTCTCTCGATGCAGTCCAGACTGGCCTTCGCCTCACAGGGACTGTCCCCTGGCAGCAGCAAGTCCTCAGGCCCCTCTGTGGCTTGACATCAGCTGGCTTCATATCAGCTGGTGTCCATTAGGGTCACCAAACAAAAGGGTGACTCTTATGGGTCCACAGTTTCTGCATCATTTCATGGGGTGGGTGGCTGGCCCAAGGTGTTCTTTTTCAGAACCGGGGATTGAACTCAGGCCCTTGTGCTTGCCAGGGAAGCATTTATTCCACTGAGCCATCTCCCCAGCCCCTTGGCCCAAGGTTTTCTTTCAAAATCTTTCCCCATCCAAAGTTCAAATTGGGGCTGGCCAGATAGTTCAGTGGATTAAAGCACCTGCTTAGGCAGATCTAGGGGCCGGGGTTTGATCCCTGGCCTGCCCTGCCAGCTCTGTCCCTAGGGCATCATGAAGTGGGGAATGAAACTGGGTATGGTGGTACATGCCTGCAATTCCAGCACTTAGGAGGCTGAAAACAGGAGGGTCACTACAAGTCTGATCTGTATAGTGAGACCCTGTACTAAATACATGAAAAAAAAAAAACCAAGTTCAAATGCCCCCAGTATAGTGGTGGGGTGAGTCCCAATTTCAGTCACCCATAGTTAACCGGGCCTCAAGCTGAGTGCCATTTGGTGTGAAAACTTCACAATAACAAAGACAGGTATGAAAATGCAATCTGCCCGCGCAGCAAGGTAGCAACGCTCTGCACACTCACCCTGTCATGAGTTGCCCAAGAAGGTGGGACATCACGCCCAAGCCCTGCACCCCGTATCCCTCCCAGACCCGCGTCCCTGAGGACGAAGCCGCAGCACTCACCTCCTGCAGTCTGACCTCCTCGGGCTGCAGGATCTCCAACACGCCGCTACTCCGGATCTCAGGGAGGTCCTGCCACAGGTTGAACCTCGAGTGAGGGTTGCTGAGCAGGCAGATCTGGGGCAGGGGCCTCCTCTCGGGTGGACTCACTGGCTCCTCCTCCTCATCTTCCTCTTCCTCATCCTCAGGGGTGTCCTCGCTGGCCGGGGACCCATCCTCAGTGCCCTGGATTTCCGCATCCTGCTGCCTCCTCGTTTCAATTTCTTGGAGAGTGGATTTGTCTCGGTATTCCTGATACAGGAGCCCTGAGATCAAAGAGTTGTAATAGGAAAAAGAAAAGGACTTTAGATGAATATCACCAAAAAAGCCAGACTAGGGGCCAGGGAGATGGCTCAGTAGAATAAGCACTTGCCTGGCAAGCTCAAGGGCCTGAGTTCAATCCCCAGTGTCGCAAAAAAAAAAAAAAAGAAAGAAAGCCAGACTGCTGTGTCTTGACAGCAGCCTTCAGGGTCACAGAAAACGTGGCTGTCTTCTTTTCTAGGGACACAGCAGCGTGCATATCTTCCCCAACAAATAAAGTCACCCCTGAACACACTGCCAACTGCACCCCACAAAGGCACGCTTTTTCCGCTCACGCTAGGCAAAATGAGAATGCAGAGTTGCATGCATTTGTTGCCGCACATGCAGAGCCAACAGAAGTGTCCCAATTATGTTTTAATATCCCCCAAAGGATCCTGCCATGGCCCTAAATGCTTCAGCATTAAAACTCAAGTATATTCACTTGTGAAATGGGAGTAGTTGTAAATCTTCATGCTGGAGGAAAATCAGCATCTCATCAGGGTAAGGGCCCCAGGGGGCCACACAAATCTACCTAAGTGGCAGCAAGGAGAGACAGGCTGCTCGCGATGTCCCCATCACGGCTCCCCAGTTGTACTCCTGAAAGGAAACCTCGAAATCTGCTCTGGGAACTAATTGGCTCCCGACACGCCCCTAACCCACATTATAAAGCTTCTGGGCTAAGGGGAGGCTGCCCAACTCCAGACGATTAAGATTCTGTGTTTACTGTGTCATAATCTAGCAGCATCCAACCTGGAGTTCATGTGACAACAGAATGAAAAAGAAAATCAGAGACTATGCTAAATGTGACCCAGGTTGAAAATATAAAGCTAGGGCCCAGGTCACTGCCTAAGCCAGTGCCTTTGGGACACCAGACAGAATGGCTGTACATGAGGAACGGTCACCCTGCAATTCTGACACTGTCTCCACCGGCTCTTGCAGGCGGAACTGGGTTCACTCTCTAGTGCCTAACACTGAGCCGCCTTCTACCTCTCAAACATCTGCTGGACACATTCCAAAAACACAGCCTCTGGTCAGGCGTGATGGTGCATGCCTGTAATCCCAATACTCAGGAGGCTGAGACAGGAAGATCCCCACAAGTTTGAGGCTAGCTTTGGCTGCATAGCAAGACCCTGTCTCAAAAAACAAAACAATGCAGTCTGCAGAGTCCATAGAACTCGTCTCCTTTAACAATTACCCTGCACTGTGGGGATCAAGCCCCGAACCTTGGGCATGCTACACAAGTTCTCTACCCCTGAGCTACACCTCTATCCCCTTAGCAGGTTTGTTTAGGTTCAGAAATACATTTAATCCATGTAGATGTTAGACTACAGCAACCCAATCCTGGGTAAATACTATCTGCCACTTCTCAGTGGGATGCACACACTGAAAGACAAAAATATTACTTTTGTGGGTAGATGGGCTGAAAATAGTATTTCTGAAATCACATCGTGGTAGCTGCTATGGGTTACCTCTCCCCTGTTCCCTCCACCCCAGCTTCCCAGGGGTCAGAGTCTGGCTCAGGTGGGCCTGCTCTGTCTCCACAAAGATCAAGAGCAAAGAGCTGGCCCCTGAGGCGACCCTTCCTGAGATGCTATTTGCCATGCTGAGATCTAATGAGGAGCTAAATAAACTTCTATCTGTATAAAGGACTCAGCTCCAGGTATTTTGTTATAGCAAACAAACCACATTAAGACATCCAGTCTAAGGTATTTTTATTACAGAAGAGGAATAGATTAAGACACTGGCTGAGGAGAAAGATTTAGGGGATATTATCTAAAGGCTTCTCCAAAAGGTGTCCCCAATAGACTCTGGAAGACAAACCACCTTTCCTGATTTTATGCGTGGCGGCTCGATTATGTGATGCCTGGAGCAGCTGCAGCCTCCGCGTTTCACAAGACCAAGGAAGCTTGGAAACAAAGGCAGCCAGTGACTGTTTAGGCAAACCGACCTTCCTTCTCGGTTCACTAACTGAGACAAACCACATCTATCGCTTGTGGTCGCTTTTTGCTGAATATTTTTTTAACTTGTAGCTAAAGCCTCTTGATACAAGCAATGTTAGAATCTTTTCAATTTCCTATTTTTCTCACAAGCTTCCGTTTCTTTATTTATTTGGTATGGGTCTCACTATGCAGCTCGGACTCATAGTGACCTTCCTGTGTCCAGCCTCCCCAGCACTGGGATCACAGGTGTGTGCCACCATGCCCTGTCTCTGTATTTCCTGATTTCTATTTGTACTTAAATTTAGTGAGCAACGTTTATGTATTTAGTGAGCGGCATCTATGTGCCAAGCATCATGTTAGGTGACAACAGCAGCTGCGCCCACCATGTACAACACAGGCATGCACACGCAGGGCTGCAATCAAAAACTACAGCGAATGTGGGCTTCCTTCTGTACACGTCGCATGACCGCTCCAGATCCGCCCTCGCTCTGCACACCCTGGTCCCGTCACTCTTGCCCCTTTCTGGAGCAGCTCTGGAGTCTCCTTTCGTAAGTGCTGTTACTTGCACGGCTGTGGTTGCCTCAGAGTTTCAGTTTTGGGGTCATTTTGACTCTGGGGAAGAGCCAGAAGGCAATGGTGCCAGGACCAGTGAGTGGGGTGGAGGAGGACACAGCGTCCTGCTGCTGTGGGCCAGCCTGGCAAGAATGTAATCCCAGCCTTTGGGAGGCTGAGGCAGGATGATCCCTATAAGTTCAAGGCCAGCCCGGGCTACATAATGAGTTCAAGGCCAGCCTGAAATACATAGTGAGACCCCAATCTCAAAACAAAAAAAAAAAAAGTAAGACAAAGAAAGGGGCAAGGGCAATGGGATGAGTGTTTAAAGCAAGAGGGAAGATTCTAGGGGGCTCATGGCACTGAACCTTTTACTGTAAGAAACCTTAAATTCAAACATTCACCTTCTGTGTAGTCAGCACACTCACACACACATCTATAAAACCTCCCATGGGCTCTCAGGCCCGGAACCCACAAGGGCTGCAGCCAACGTGACGACAGCCAGGCATCAGGTCCCACATGGTCCCAGTATGTTTTTGCCTAGCTTTGCCAGCAGCTACTGCCAAATCCAACCCAGTGGGCCACACGATGGCCCCAATTCGTTCCACTTCCACCCCTTCATTCCTCTGTGTCCTTGGAAATCTCCGTCCCTTCCTGCCACCTGGCAGAGGACCACATCATGCACAGCACAAGCAGCCAGGCTGCTGCAGGGTCCCCAGGCATGGCTGTGAGATGGCTGGAGACAGCCCCACACTGTCGCCCCACATCTGTGCACCCCCAGGGATGGAAGGTACTCCACAGGCACTGTGGAGGACCTCTGGGAACGAATGAGACACCAGATGGCAGGCTCCAGAGGGGGAAACTGAGACCTAAGACAGTGCCTCAGCCCAGCCCCGCCTCTTCACAGCCGGGGAGGAAGCCTCTTGGAGAGGCTGCTGCAGGCCCTCATCACAGCTGGCTGGGTCTCTGCAGTAGGCAGACATGAGTCTCCACCCCAGACTGAGTGCCAGAGAGCTTGGGATGGGCCTGGGGGGTCTTTCTTTCAAAACCAGGATTTCCTACCTGACCATGAGTTTCAAATTGACCCTCTCCCCTCATAAGCAAAGCGAAAGCCATCGACTGCTTCCCACAGCCTGATGCGCTGGGGGCCTCTGGGGACACAATTTAGGAAAGAAGCCTCGAAACCCAGAGGTTCCATTCAGCATCCAGAGGGCTGTGGGATGGGGACAAGGCAAAGCCTCTTGTTTCCAGCTTCCACCCTGGAGACACTGTGTTCATCTGAGGTATGGGACAGGCATACTTAGGGAAGAAATCTTTCAAATCAAGAATTGTTATTTAAGTGAGCACAGAGACAGCTGCTCGAACGACATCGAAGAATACATTTAAGCAGCCAGAGCGTTTCCATGCCACCCCTCACTGTTGATGACAGGAGAAATCCTTTGAAGTCACTGGCATTTTTTTTTATTTTAAAACGCAAGTGCTGGAGTTGTGTGAACACGTGTGAATGCCCCTTGCGTATTCACAGCGCTTCCTTGCGGCTCCTGGGCTCCACAGGAACTGGATGAGAACATGGGGCTCCCTGTGGAATCACAGCCCTGCGCAGGTCTCCTTCCTAGCTGGGGTCCTCACCTCAGTCTCCTGCCCTGCACACCAGGGCCCTGTGCACCCTCCTCCCTCTTCAGCCCCCCACGTCCTCCTAGCCCTTCCCTGCTGGAAGCTCAAGGAGGGGCCTCCCGTTCAACTATGCCACTGCACCCCCATCTTCCTGGCTGAAATGACAGGGGACAGAGGGCGAGTGGACATCTCCATCTCCACAGACACACACCTGCTGAGTTAGTCCGGGGGTGCAGCACCAACAAAACCTGGCAGTTTTGTCCACAGAGCCATTTAGAACTACAGATGTCAAAGCAGCATCCCGTGTACATGGGGCCCCTCTGGCAACCCCCTGGCACCCACAAAATGAAGCCGATGCCTACCAGGTTCACCCACCTATCTGCTCGATGAGGTTCCTCCAGGAGTCGGCAGGGATGGGGTGGATCATCTGCAGGGCTTCGGTGAGGGTGGTGGGGCTGTCGGCCAGGGCCGGGCACTCCTCGGGTGTGGTCCCATTTCCAGGGGTGGAGGAGGATTCGCTGCCAAGGGGAGGAAGACAGGGCTGGTTATTTTTAAGCAACAACGCACACCTCGGCGGGCTCGCGAGAGACGTCACCAGGGTGGCTGCTGGCCCGGGCACCCAGCCCTGGGCACCCAGGCGGAGGGGCACAGGGGCGCATTGGCAGCCTCAGCCGCCGGGCGGGCCCCCTAGGCCCGTTCTGTCACCGCACCAGGGCGCGACGGGGTGATTCATCCCACACCAGCCCGCCCAAACCTTCGTGGGCAGGCAGCGGAAACTTGGCGCGCCCTGCCTGTGCCCGGAGCCTCGAGGCGGCCCCGACGGCCCCGCGGCCAAGAAGCCACTGCGCCCCCACCCCGCTTGTCGCAGTCCCCAAACCTTGACGACCCCATCCCCCGGGCCCAGGGTCAAGACCCGCAGGTGGGAGCGCCGGGCAGGACGCAAGCCCAGGGAATCCGGGGCAAGGGCGCAGAGGCGACCCGCGGGGGCCGGCCACGAGAACGCCCAAGACCCGGGTCCGACGAGGCCCGGGGCGAGCGGGGGCGCGGGGTCGGAGCGGGCGTCCGCGTTGGGCGCCAGGCCGGCGAGTGGCGGCAGTCCGCTGGCGCCCGTGGGAAGGACGCTCACCTGCCGGGCAGGTGTCCCGTCCCCGAGTCGCGCGCATCGCTCTCCGAGGTGGAGCTGTCGTGGTCCACGGCGCAGGCGGCGCTGAAGGCTGCGGCCAGCAGCTCCATGGGGCCCGGGACGCGGAGGGAGTGGGGTTCGCGGGGGTCGGCCGGGGCCCGCGCCGGGCCGGGGGCGACGCGCGGGCTGCGGAGCGAGGTCGCCGCGCGCGGCTGGAGCCAGAGCCGCCGCCGCCGCCGCTGCCGAGCGCTCCCGCGGGCGCGCGCGCGCCTGGGGCTCCCGGGTTGCCACGGCAACGCGGCGCTGGGGCGGGCGGGGGCGGGGGCGCGGCGCGGAGCGGAGCGGCCCGGACCACGCGCGGCTCCTCCCCGCCGCGGCCTCGGCTCTGGCCGCTGGAGAGCGAGGACTGATCGCGATCGGCGCTGCGCCCCGTCGTGCGCCCCTCCTCCGGCCAACGCAGTGGCGCGGCGAGCAGCCCCCCGCGCCGCGCACCCCGACTGGCCGCCGCGCCCACGCCCGGCACCCGGGGGCCTCCCGCGGCCGGCTGCTGGGCGTTCCCGGCTCCGGCGCCCGAGACCGGCGTGGGGAACGCGTCCCCGCGGCGCCCCTGCCATTCCGGCTCAAGGCAGAGGCCGGGTCTCAGAGGCCCCCTTGCACCCTCTTCCGGACCCCAAAAGTGGAGAGGGAACCCGCGGAGGCGCTCCTGGGCCGCCTCTTGGCCTCGGAGGAGACGCTGGCGGACTGGGCTGGCTTTGTGAGAGCGGGAGAAACAAAGTAGCCCTAATTCTCTGCGCGCCGTCGCCGCCCGGTCACGTTGTGTTTTGGGAATCTGCAACTTCTTGTTGGCGCCTGCAGTAGGCTCGCAAAGGGAGAAAAATAGGCGGCCGGCCGCCCTCTGCCCGGGATCCTGCTCCTTCCCCGCAGTCCCTTCCCGGAGGGCAGCCTGCTGCTCCAGCAAAGTGGGACACCTACTGCGTCTGCGCCCCTCACATCCTGCACACCCACGGTGCTTTCAATGAACACATGTTTGGTTGTCTCCCCGCACCCCATTGAACCAAGGCCTTTGTGCTGAGCTACAACTCCAGCACCCCCTCCCCGTTTTTTGTTTTTAATTTTTGAGACAGATCTCACTAAGTCTCTAAATTGCCCAGGTTGGAGTTAACTTTTAAATCCTGCCTCAGGCCCGCCATACAGCTCTGTGGCACAATCGCCTGCCTGGCAAAGGAAAAAGAAATCCTTCTGACTCCGCCTCCCAGAGTTCTAGGATTACAGGCAGATGCTCCCAGGGGCCATGGCAGTGGAGGCAGGGCTCAGTTACTGGTTGATTGGCTTTAATCTGTCCACCAGTGTGAAAAAAGCCAGGAAAAAAAAAAAGAAAAAGAAAAACCTAAAAAGCCAGTGTGATGGGAGGGATGACAGGAGGAAGTTTTTTTTTTTTTTTTTTTTATGGTACCAGGGATCAAACTCAGGACCTTGCACTTGCCAGGTAGATTCTTATGCCACTGAGCTATGTCCCAGCTCAGGAAGTTCAGCTAGAGGGGGCATTTGACAAGGGAGCTACCCTTTGAAGGCACAGGAGGGTCACCCACCATCCCATCCTCCTTTTATCCTCTCAGCTTTGCTTGCAGCCCCAGAAGCCACAGACCCTCAGCCCTAACTGGGCTCCAGGGCCTGCTTTCTAGTGCATAAAGCCCAAGGACATCTGGATGACACCATCCTGTTGGCTCTTTCTGAGCCAGCTCCCCACACCCCCATCCTCTGCATAACCTCTATTCCGTGGCTCTCCCCTGCAACATCCTCTGCGCCCACTTGGGCTACTAGACACCTCCCTCCCAAGGCCTAGGGAGGACACGACTCGTTCCACACAGCTCTGGAGATGGGAAGCAGGGGGCTGGTTCTGGTGAGGCCCTTTTGGGCTGAACGCTGCTGACTTCTTGTTTACCCTCAGAACGGTCTCTGGAAAAGCACTAACGGAGTTCATGAGGGCCCCAGCCTCCAGACGGAAAACCTGCCGAAGGCCCCACTTCCCCTGTCACTTTAGGGGTTAGGATTTCAACGTGCATTTCAGGGAACACCAATCTTCAGACCAGTGTTCTGCCTCTATCATGTTCAGCCCCGGTCCCCAACTCCCTTACCCCCACCCCCCAGTCCCTGTTTCTACCCCTTCTGCCTCAACTCTAAAATCAAAGTCTCAGGCTGGCCAGATAGCTCAGCAGATTAAAGCACCTGCTTAGGCAGATTGCAGGGAAGGGTTCCATCCCCTCCCACCCCCAGGGCGTGCTGAGATGCGATTGAGACTGGGCATGGTGATGTGCGGCTGCAATTCCAGCTCTTGGGAGACTGAAAATAGGAGGATCAGTACGAGTCCGATCTATGTAGCGAGACCCTGAAGACACTGTACTAAATACATAAAAAAAAATCAAAGTCTCATCTATCCTTTAATACAAGTATAGCTGAGATCCAAGGTTGAGCCCTTCTGAGGCAATATTGCTGTGCCTCTGAGAACCTCTGGAACCCAACCAGTTCTGCTCCCAGACCTAGTGGTGCAAGAAACCCCCTTCGACGCTCACTTCCCCAGGAGGAGGAAGAGGAAAGAGGTGACAGGTAACTGAAAAGTGAAATTCCATGGGCTGTGACAATTCACTCTGCCTTCTGGATCCCCAGAGAAGTGGGGCTGCATCAGGAGGTTTTGGCTGGCAATGTCCCCCTCTGTTTGCTGGGCTGAGCCCTCTTCAGCCCACATCCAGGCCACAGTGTGCTCTCTGTGAGGAGGGAGCCACACAGCAGCCAGCTAGGAGGGTGTGGGGGCTCGAAAGCCAGCCTCACCTCCTTTCCTACCGTTGTGGCTCCATGTGCCAAAAGCTCAGAGAGCTCTCGGGGTCCCAGGGCCCCCACAGCATTCTTTCTTCTTGGTCCCAGTCTCTCTCGTTTTCTAAGCTGCAGGTCTGATTTCAAACCCTTCATCACCTGAGGCCCAGCCCCACCTCTGCCTGTTGTCACCTGCTTGTCAGAGGCAGCAGCCTAAGCTTCTGGAGGCTTTGTCCTCACCATCCCTCTCCTTGGCTGTAGGCTTTTCTAAGTGCTGTCCCCTCCCCAAGTCTCTCCCCGAGGGATGCTGTCCACCTGCTCTGTCATGGCCCTGAATGCTGGTGCCCCCAGGAAGACCACCCCAAGGCTCATGTGGCTTCACTGTCCTTTGGGTTTGATGTGACAGAGTGGAAGCTGTTACCTTCACACTCTGCTGCACCAGAGAAAGGAGGCAACTTTTCAAAAAGTGAATATCTCTAAGTGAAATTACATATATTAAGAGCAGTATAATAAAATCTTCCAAATGAAAAATAAGCTAAAAATATCCTCCTAATTATAAAATCGTTTGGAAAGTCACTGAGTTCTGAGGCATATAACCTTAAAGCTAAATTCCCCATGTTCTATTTTTTTGGTCATATTTAGTGCTTAGTAGGCAGCCTGTTATTAAGATCTCTACTAGCCGGGCATGGTGGCGCATGCCTGTAATCCCAGCGCTCGGGAGGCTGAGGCAGGAGGATTGTTGTGAGTTCGAGACCAGCCTGAGCTACAAAGTGAGTTTAAGGCCAGCCTGAACTGCATAGTGAGACCCTGTCTCAAAAAAAGACAAAAAAAAAAAAAAAAAAATAGCCAGGCGTGGTGGCACATGCCTGTAATCCCAGCACTCGGGAGGCTGAGGCAGGAGGATTGTTGTGAGTTCGAGACCAGCCTGAGCTACAAAGTGAGCTTAAGGCCAGCCTGAACTGCACAGTGAGCCCCTGTCTCAAAAAAAAAAAAAAAAAAAAAAAAAATCTCTACTTTAGTGACATTTTGCTCTGAATCATTCACAAAATAAAATTTTGAAAAACAGCTCAAATATCCATACTTGGCTGGCACATAGTGGGTACTCTATAAGCACTTGTGAATGAATTGATGGTATATGTGTATTTTTTTTTAAAAAGTAATTTTAGATACCTTATCTCAGAATTACTCATTTCTTCCCTGGGGTTATAAGAATCAGAAACAAAGTAGGCTTTGATTTACATAACAACTTCAGCCTTGAGGAGTCTTTAATGTTCTTCCTGGTCGTAAGGGGGGAATTTCTGGGAGAGGAAAGGACCTTCTGGATGACCTGTCTAGGCCAACATTTATTTCACAGAAGCAGGGCTGAGGCAAAATGAGAGGCCCAAGAGCTCAGGGCTAAGCAGAGGTGATCAGAAGCCAGCGAGGCCAAGGGTGCGGGCGGGCTTAAGGCGCCTTAGCCTCCGAGTGAAGCGTAAGGAGCTGTGACTTGGGGGAGTGGTACTGGGACGCAACCAGGGCCTGGCATATGCTGGGCAAGTGCTGTGCCACTGAGCCACAGCCAGCCCCAAGAACTGCACATTTCTACTCACTTTCTTTTATTTTTGAGGTCACGAGGCATGCCACGAGATAGCAAATGCTACAAAGACATTTGTGTTCTTAAATCTTATAGGCAGTGCCTTGGATCTCTTCCTCTCTGCCATGGGTCTGTCTGTCTGTCTGTCTGTCTGTCTGTCTGTCTCTCTCTCTCTCTGGAGAAGACTTTCCTCTAACAGACTGTACGCTCTAGAAACCGTCATTTGATAGTTTTAATTAACTGGATCTTTTACGTCTGTAAGCACAGTGCTTTATGTCTGTCACTCCCAAGACTCTTTCACTTGCTTTGAAAATACATGCTCGCCTGCAGGCAGCCAGTGGTGGCAGTCACCCTGCAGAAAGCCACACTGGAGCGTCCGCCTGGCCCCCGCTGGAGGGTGGCCGTGCGGACTCTGCGAGCCTCTGACGCCCGCTGGCGCTGCCAGCTTCCTCTGCCGTCTTCCCTCCCGTCTCCTCTCCTCTGCGCCCTCACCGTGGCTGGCAGGTGAACTTCCCTCCAGCCCTGGCGGGGCTCCCGCCCGCCATCATCACTGCCTGGTGGAATCATGTCCCGTCCAGGCTGGGGCTGCCCGCGTGAAGGGAGAGCCGCTCCTGCGAGCTGTCATGGGCAGGCACCCTCTGCCTGCCCCATTCCGTTGTCGCCCAGCTTGCTGGGGCTGCTCTGGCAATGTCACTTATCTCTCAGAGCTCTGTCTCCAGTTCATCTGGGACACACTGAGAAAGGACAGGTACATAAATCAACACCGGGAGGCAGCAGGCCTTTCTTACAGTTTAAATATGGAGTTTCCCAGAGACATGTGCACCGAGGGCTTGATCCCGAAGGGCTGACCCAGCCACAGGCTGACCCATGATGAGCTTATAGCAGAATGGGCAGTTAGGATCTGGGGCCCAGCTGGAGGAAGTGGGTCCCCCCCTTTCCCATCTGCCGTGAGGTGACAGCCTTCCTCCACCACACCCTTCCGCCCTGACTCTCCTGTCCCGCTGTGGACCCAAAGCAAGGGAGCCAGCAGGCTGTAGACTGAAACCGCTGACACACGGGCCCAAGCAGCGCCCTCCTCCTTTCAGCTGTGAGTGCTGCGCATCTTGTCCTACTGGGGACAGGCTGGCAAGTGGGCTTGCAGGGCAATCCTCTGGGTGCTCATCCTTCCTCCCACGGCTACTGAGTGTGGCGAGGGTGTCCTCTGGCCCTGCCTCTTGGCACTGTACCTTGGACTTCCTTGGTTGATGACAAGTTTCTTCGCTTACCCTTCTGGGGGCCTAGGGGATAGTGGCTTCTGGGATTGGTGCTTTGGGCTCGGAGGGAGCTGTGGTTTGTAGTCAGGAATCTCAAAACCCATGAGTGCCATATTCAGTGTTTTATTTTTGTCCTGTTTGGATGTGGTTGCTACAGTAGACTTTTGCTTAAATAGAAGAAGGCCAGAGGATGAGGAGATGCAAACAAACTTCTGTCTGGTTGAGCACTGGACAGGATCCCAAGGGAATGGGACACAGGCCCATCATGCTGGGGCTTCATTGCCAAAGACTGGATATTGCTATTGTGAGCACAATTTCTGAATCAAAAATAGTTGGCCAAGAATCCTGCTCCAGTTCCAAGCTCGAGAAGCTGAAGGCTGCTGCGTGGCTGGCGCCACCAGGACCCATGTGTCCCTAGTAGTGACCGTAACGAGCTGGGACAAATGGTAGCCAGGTCCTGAATTATGAGATACAGATGATGTTTATAGCTCTGATGGAAGTGGACTTCCCTGAACTCAGGAAAAGATGCTAGAATGTTTGCGGGGTTGCCTGAAACTATGTGAGGTGAGGACATCCCTGTGGGGTGTGTTTCTCTGGAGTGTGCCCAGCCAGTGTGCCTGGAACCCAGAGGGTGGGGAATCTGGGGTGTGGGCTACCCCACGGGCCTTAGGCCAATAGGACCTCCTAAAGTGAGGAGTACTAAAGGAATAAATCCTGGTGTTTGGACCCACACCTGAGGCAGGCTCGCCCTCCCGCCCGCCTCAGGGGATGGTGCCCAGGAGGTGGTGGCAGTGGCTGTGGGGAGTGGGGAGCGATCAGGCAGTGCCAGCGCACGAGACAAGCTGTCTCCAGTCGCAACCCGGGGAGCACAGCAGATGCAGCTGCCACCGAAGCACTACAGTATCACCTTGCCTATCAGTTTAGCTGCCCCTAAGGAGACCAACAGGGTGCTGACGCAGAAACGCATCGAGACTCTGAAGCCCTTTGGGGTTTTTGAAGAGGAAGAACTGCAGCGCAGGATTTTAATTTTGGGAAAATTAAACAACCTGGTGAGAGAGTGGCTCCGAGAAATCAGTGAAAGCAAGAATCTTCCACAGTCTGTACCTGAAAATGTTGGAGGAAAAATTTTTACATTTGGATCTTGCAGATTAGGAGTACATACAAAGGTGCCAGTACCGATGCACCGTGGGCTGCTCCGAGACACCTTGATCATTTTCACGTCATTCTGTGATAAATTGAAATTACAGGAAAACGTAAAAGATTTCAGAGCCGTTGAAGAGGCATTTGTACCAGTCATCAAACTCTGATTTGATGAGATAAAGACTGATATTTTGTTTGCAAGATTAGCATTGCAGACTATTCCAGAAGATTTGGACCTTTGAGGCGACAGTCTGCTTAAAAATTTAGATATAAGGTGCATAAGAAGTCTTAATGGTTGCAGGGTAAATGATGAAATTTTACATCTAGTACCAAACACTGACAACTTCAGGTTAACTCTGAGAGCTATCAGACTGTGGGCCAGACGCCACAACACCTATTCTAATATATTAGGTTTCCTCGGTAGTGTTTCCTGGGCGATGCTAGTAGCAAGAACTCGCCAGCTTTATCTACATGCAATAACATCAAGTCTGGTACATAAATTTTTCTTGGCATTTTCTAAATGGAAATGACCAAATCCAGTGCTACTGAAACAGCCTACAGAACACAATCTTAATTGCCCATATGGGACCCAACGGTTAGTGTCTTATTTTTTCCCCCACAAATTCACACTGTGCAATAACAAGTAAAAGTCACCTACATAACTCCAGAGAGACGTCCCAGCTGTTTACAAAGTATAAGTGAACGTATCTGTATTAACTTTCCTGTAGACAACCTCGTCTACAATTGTCCTCTGATGTGAGCAGCATAATGACGTGCCCTGTGAATCACAATTATCCATAATCTTTAATACAAATTTTACTAACATTTTAAATCAAACTTGTGTGGGCATTTGTGCTTTAAAAAAAAAAAAAAAGTAAATAAATCCTGTAATTTCCAGTCTGTTGACGATGAAATTTAGAGGAAATAAGATTAGGAGTCGCCTAGGGACACATAATTACACTCTTATTGTGACCATGGCATTACAGTGTGAAGAAAGGACTAGTCCCTCCCCTACATTTAAATTAATTCATTTAAAACCATCTTATAAACTACATAGGTCAAATTTGGTCTTACATTCATGAGAGCCAACTACAGTACACTGCACACATGGGAAACAACATTATTATTGTTGTTTAGGTAGCCTCCACGTAGTTGTAAAACAGCTCCACTGCAATGGAGTCTGTATGGCTCTCTTCATTCAGCCTATAATAGAACTGTTTGCAGTATTAAACAGGGGAGGAAAAGGTGCTCATTTATAAACAATTGTGTGTAGGTAAGAAAATTAAGTAGAAGTTGAAGGCTCCAGTCAGAGTAGAGACTGCTAAATTATCATGCCCTGCTCCAGCAAGTCTGAAGCCCCAAAACAGCAGCTCATCTTCCCAGTGACCGCCTCCTCCTCCTTTCCCACTCCAGGCCTGGATACAGCTTCCTCTTATCCTTCCTGCCCATACAGGGAGCCTCCAGTCAGCTCCTTGGTGTCACCGGGGCTGCCCCTCAGACTCCGCTGCTAGCAGAAGCCCAGGCTCCCCAACTCAGGCCAGAGCATCTGCCCATCTCCCTGCCCTTGGTCTTCTACACGTCTTCAGAGTTAATAAAGGCTCCCCCACCCCTTATTTCTGCTTCTCTGCCGCCACTACCATCGCTACTGCTGATAAAACCTACCAGAAGTTACACATAATTGAATTTTGGAGAAATGCTTTCTGTACTGAGAAGCAAACAATGTAAAAACTTGTCTTTGCCAGTTGAGGGAAACACCTTGTCTGGAGCATCTTTAAGGAATATTCTTTGTTGGGTTACCGGGACTAATTGGCCAAGGATTCCGGGTACCTTAGAATAACTGGGGCTGCGGAGACAGCTCAGCAGGTATAAACACCTGCCTGGCAAGCGCAAGGTCCTGAGTTCAATCCCTGGTACAAGAGGGACTACAGAGTCATTTGATGGGGTGGGTGCCCCAGAATGCCCTCCTGGGCCCTTGCCTGGCCCCTCCTAGTGCTGATGGGGTGCTTTTGCTCCACACAATTCAAAGCTTTTGGCTACAATTGCTCTTTCTATTCAAAGAGTCAGGTGATGGCAGTGTTCTGATCAACACAAAATAAATGATGCTATGAGGAAAAAGCATGGTATTTCAGAAACACGGTGGTCAGTAAGTGCTGAAAATGGGTGGCCAGCAGCTGCCAGCCAAGCACAGAGGCTGTCATTCACCTCTAGGGCCTGATGTGAGCTGACCTGAACTTCTGCAGGGCAACCTGGACACAGGACCCAAAACCTGCACTCAGGTGTGCACCTTGGTGAGAGAGTCTACCTCTAGGAATTTATCCTAATGCACTGTCAAATGTGTGCAGAGAAAAAACCCGTAGAGATGTTTAGCACAATGTTATTTATAACAGTGCAATATTCAGTCACCTCAGTGTCTAGTAGCAGAAGGTTGGCTATTTAAATTCTATCTCTTCAGTGGAATCCCATTCTATTAAAAAGATTTTAGAAAAGTATTCAGGAAAGAGGCCCGTGATACTTTAAATGAAGGAGCCGATTCGCAGACTGGTTGGTTTATGCCCTTCCTGTGTTTATGGTGGACTTTCATGTATGCATTCTAAGCATGCACACGTGTTCTCAGAGGGATGGCTACAGAGAGCGCCAAAAATATTTTCCAGTTCCTGTGCCTGTTTGGCTGGATTCTGAGACAATGTTCCTCTTTTTTACTCATCTGTGTTTGAAATTTTTTTCAACAGTAAATGTGTCACTTATGTAATAATAAGGGGGAAAGTAACTTTAAAAACATTGATCTTATAATGGCATTAATTGAGAATAGGAGTTACAGTGTACTTTGGGGGAGTTGCATGAATCTGGAAAGGGGGGCAAGGGCATTTATATTCTCTTCTTGTAGCTTGGAGGAAAATATACCTCAGCTTGTTACGTAACTGAATCTCTGAGAAAAAGCTCTTTGGCGTCCAAAGAATCACGAATTGGAGTTCTACAGTAAGTTACTTCCTGGCAATATTAATGCGGAAGCACTTACCTGATATGCGAATCCGCCCCATTGTGAAAATAGCCCCTTTCCAGAAATTCCCCCTTTCCTTCCACAAATCCATTTGTAGCATCTTAACCAGAATGCTTCTTCCACTTCACCTGAAGCCTCAGACCCACTGGAGCAGTGTAGCAAGAACTGGCTTGAAACCCACGTGGGTCTTTGTGCCTCGGCCCGCAGAGCGCCGGAATGACAAGTGTGCGCTGCTCTGTATGTCTGAGGGAGAATGGCCAGCGGGCTCCCCAGTGCCGGGCAGAAAACCAGGGACGTAGAAACACCTTACAAACTCAGTTCCGCACACCCATCGATGGAAATCTCTCTAGTCTGTGACAATCTGAGTGCACCTTGAGCTGCAGCAGGGAGAAGACCGAGTCAGCAGCAAGCAGGTAAATTGCACTTTGGTGTTTACTGACCCACTGCGCAGCCTCCCCTGCTGACCAGAGGCCTCTGCTTGTCCTGCACTTAAAGCTGTGTCTCACCTTCTCCACTGGGAAAGACAACCTGTGAAATTATTGCTTTTTCCCAAATGTCACTCAGCCTTTGGAATGGCCTTTGTTTGTCACAGACAGCGGAATTCTCCAGGTCTGTTTAGCTCTGTGTAGTCTTTAACAGGTCTCTCCTTCCTTCTTTTTAAGTGAGATCTCAAAGGAGAGTTTTGGGCAGCCAGCAATGCAGGCTATACATGTATTTCTACACATGTAAAACTGACATCTGTCCTTGAAAAGGGAATGGGCTCCAGTGTGTCACTAGCTGAGCATTTTCGGTAGGAAGTCACGGATTTTTTTTCAAGGAAAGGAGAGAGTGTGAGTCAGAGAAATGACAGAGCTGGGAGATCGCTTTGCCTTGAGAGCACCTTCACAGCGCCTGTTCTTTCCGGTCGCCGACCCTGGTCTCCCCCGTGCACACTGCGCCCCCTGGACCCATCACACAGCGTCTGCATGGAAATCCATGGCAACTGCAGAGCCAGAAAGCAGACAGGCACCGGCACCCACAGATGAAGGACAGCAGAGCCACCCTACGCAGGGGGCTGGCTCTACTCTGCCTCCACACTTCCACGGCTGAGAATTTAGCCTGAAGACCCAGGCTAGAGCACCAGACAAGCCACGCACAAGGCGCTGCCTGTGTTCTGAGGGCCACTCGTTCAAAGCAGGGTACGTCTCCCTCCCAAGGAAACTGGCTGGGTACAAAGGCATGGCAGCAGAACTAAGCACAGGAAGACATCTCTGAGGCGAAAGGGGGATTTCTGCTGTTGACTGAACGGTGCAGGTCTGTGATCTTGGCAGTCAGGAGGCTGAAGCAGGAGGGTTGCTGTGAGTTCAGGCCAGCCTGGGCTACATGGTAAAACTCTCTCTCAAAGAAAAAAAAAAGTAGGAAAAAGGGCATATAGGATCCTATTTTTGTGAACACAGTTAAAGTCTTACATATATGGTTTTAATTTCTCCCCAGATAGAATCAGAGGAAAGGGGAAGAAATTAAATCAATAAAAATGGTTACTAGCCAGACATGGTAGAACACACCTGCAATCCCAGCACTTGGGAGGCTGAGGCAGGAAGATCACTGAGTTTGAGATCAGCCTGGGCTACAAAGTGAACTCAAGGCCAGCCTTAGCTGCATAGTGAGACACTGCCTCAAAGAGAGAGAGAGAGAGAGAGAGAGAGAGAGAGAGAGAGAGAGAGAGATTACTTGCTACCTACAGAGTGGGAGAAGCAGGCAAGACTTTCCTGAGTATACTGTTCTGTATAATTTTGATTTATGGATGATGTAGGTGTTTTAAATAGTCTAATTTTTTTTTTTTTTTTTCGGAACTGGGGACTGAACTCAGGCCCTTGCCCTTGGCAGGGAAGTGCTTATTCCATTGAGCCATCTCCCTGGCCCCCTAATAATTTTTAAAGCTCTAAAAGTATGGGAAAATGTGATCTAAGTCATTATCAAATTGGTAGGACAACCAGAGAGAGCAATTAATTCAAGTTGGTAGAGGGGGTAACTCAGTGAGATGGAAGGTGTTAATCAGGAGGCATGAGGCCCTGATTCCATCCTCAGCATCAAAACAAATGAACGAAATCAATTTGAGTTTGAATAACCTTTAAACATCTTTGTGAAATCTATGCTAAGACCAAAAGCTCCAAAGAAACCTGGAACTTTGTTAGGTGTGGTAGGTTGAAGGGTGTCCCTTGAAAAGATTTGTTGGGGCTTCACCCCAGTACTTGTGAGGTTTGGACTTGGAAGCAGGCTCTTCCAGATGGAATGGAATTATGATGAGGTCAGACAGGACCACGGTGGCCAACAGCCGCAGGTGGGTGACCTCATAAACAAACGGGAACTCGCACACAGGGCCACAGATACATGGAAAGGAGAGTGTTCCAGGAGGACATGGGCAGCTCTGCACCCTGGGCCCAGCGACGTCGAGCAGTGCCGCAGGTCACGGGCAATGCCCAGCAGGCAGGAGACTGGCAGGGCACAGTCTGCCTTACAGACTCTGAGGGAGCCAGGCCCAGTTGGCACCTTGCTTTGGACGTCTATCCTCAAGAGTTACAAGACAGTAAGTTTCTGTCATTTCTAAGCCATCCAGTGTACGGTGCTTTATTATGCCATCCCCAGAAGACAGGCATGTGGGCTCGCTCTTGCCTATGGTTTATGAAGTAGGTCAGCATCTTGCTGCAGATACCGATCCTGAGAACCAAGGTCTCAACAGCAAGGGGTGGAAAAGTGAGCGTAAATCTGGAATGAGAGAGGGAGAAGGAAGACCGAGCGTCAGGACAGCGCACACGGGTGCTTCCCAGCTCTGTCCCCAACAGCATCCCAGAAGCAATGACACATGTCTTGAATTTTAATACCGGTGCTCGCTATAGGAAGTAGGGCTCCTCAAAAAAGTCCCTGTCTCCCCAGGTGGGGTGGACATACAGAGCACCTCACCACGTCAGAAGGCGTGGGAGGACGCAGAGCCGGGAGGCCTGCATCGCAGGGCTGTGCCTGACCAAATTTGTTGCAACTTGAACGTCAGAAGGAGCTTCACAGAAATGGGTTAAGATACATTGAATTAAAATCAACCAGAAATCCATACTAATGAATTTTAATCAAAATAAAACAAACCAGGGGCTGGGGAGATGGCTCAGTGGAATAAGTGCTTCCCTGGCAAGTGCAAGGGCCTGAGTTCGACCCCCAGTTCTCCCCCCCACCAAAAAAAGAAAAAGACTAAAATAGTAAATAAATAAAACAAACGAAAAACAAAGAAGGGTCTTTTTCACAGAAGATAAACTAGCATAAGTGATAGGAACGCTAGCAACCCCCATTTTGCAATTCCCAGCGGAGTGACTGGCACTTGTGGAGGGTGGTTCGTGGGTGTTAAACGCCACTGGGTGAAAGGTTCATAGGGAACAGCACATTTGCGCCGCACAGACAGTGGGTCTGTCCTAGTCACTTTCTCCTCGCCGAGACCAATACCGGACCTTCACAATTTAAAGGAGAGGTTTACTTTGGACCACATTTCAGGGCGGGGCTGGCCATCTCCTTAGGAAGAAATAGGCAGAGGTGAGAGAGCTGCTCGCGCAGGGCGCACAGGGAGTGGAGAAAGAAGAGGCGAGGATAAAGCCTTCCTGGCTACGCCCCTCCAGGCCCCCTCCGGGCACGCCCATGACCGAGGTCTTCCCAGCAGATCTGGCCTCCGAACAGCAGTCAGCCCTGAGCCCCCGTAATCCAATCACCTTCCTAAAACTCTGGCTAATGAATTGGCCAGTGTGAGTGAAACACGCTCTCCGGGGACACCCAGATCTAAACCTACCAGGGACCTAATTCTCAGTTTCCAGGTGATGCTGAAAGTAAAGGAAAAAGTTGATGAGCAAGTAACAGCAAATCCACCGTGGGGGCCACTACACAAAATAAGCCTGGATTTTCCAAGTCAGTCAAAGGAATAATGGGGAGACTCTTAGATGGCAGGGTCTAAAGCAGACACAGGAGCAGACTGCTAGTCACAAACCCCAGCAGCGGAGGGGACAACTGGGGACGTTGAATTTGGAGATCTGTTCCGGAGTGATTGCTGACTGTCGTGCGTGATGACTGGGGAGCGAAGCCTTGTGCAGGTAGGGGGGTGTCGGCAGTTTCCTTTCGTGTGGTTTAGGGGAAGGGAAGGTAGGAGAAAGCAGAGCCCAGATAGGAAGGGTGAGTAACTTTCCGGACACGGAGGCCAGTGGTAGAGCGCTTTCCTGGCATGCTCAAGGCCCATGGGTTCAATGCCCAGCGCTGGGGAAACGAAACAAAACCAACTGGCATAAAGGGAATGTGATCGATGGTTGGGAAGTACCAACAATCAGGCCGAAACACCGCCAGCGCCGTGTACTCGGGTCAGCGGGGGAGCTCTGGGAGCCAGGACTCCTGGAATGCGACCCCAGTGACAGGGCCTCCCGTCCCCTTTATTCACTGCTAATCCCAGAACGAGAGCACAGTCCAGACCACCGCTGGTCCTTGGTCAGCACCATCATCTGACCGGTGAGCCGTAAGGAGCTCGAGGATGAGCTCATGTCTGGTTTCTGAGTCCTGTTCAGGGCAGCCTTCTGGCTAAAGGTCAGGAGCTTTTCTGTTGCTTTCCGCCTCTGGCATGAACTCACAGAAGGTTAAACTGGTTTGCAGCTAACCCGCAACTTTCTTTGTACTCCTTCAGTAAGTGGTACTAGAATTTTCTGAAAAATGTGTCCATTTCATAGATGAAAATGGTTCTGTTAGTGCTCATTTCCCCCTTACTAATCGAGTTGATTTTTTTAAGGATATAGTTTTAAAAACTATTCTTCCTTGGCTGGCCAGATAGCTCAGCAGATGAAAGTGCCTGCTTAGGATGACACAGGGATCAGGATTTGATTCCTGATGTGCTGTAATGGTCCCGCCCCTGGGGCACACTGAGACAGGATTGAGGCTGGGTGTGGTGGCACATGCCTGTAATCCCAGCGCTTGGGAGGCTGAAAACAGGAGGATCACTATGAGTCTGATCTGTGTAATGAGACCCTCTACTAAACACATAAAAAATAAATAAAAATAAAGTAAGTTCTTCCATTATGAATAATTTCTGCACATCTTTCTCTGGTTTGGATTTTAGGATGGTTATGTTTTTCCAATACATTTGTAAACACAGTGTGCTGTGCCGTTCACATGAGTATTTTGTGTGTCTACTTTTATTTTTTTATTTTTTGTCTTTTTTGAGACAGGGTCTCACTATGCAGTTCAGGCTGGCCTTAAACTCACTTTGTAGCTCAGGCTGGTCTCGAACTCACAACCATTTTCTTGCCTCAGCCTCCTGAATGCTGGGACTACAGGCCTGCACCACCACGCCCGGCTTTTGTGTGTCTATTTTTAATGTGGCTGTCTTTATTACTTTTCTCTGATTGCTGAGACAAAATACCCAATACCCAGAGTTAAAGGGGAAAAGGTGTGTTTGGGTCACAGTCTGTACAGGTTTCAGTTCCTATTGGGCTGGCTCCAGGCTGGGTGACATGACTGACATATATGGCAGAGGACAAACGGTTCGTGGCGTCAAAAGGTAGAGAGCAAGCAAGAGAGCTGAGCAGCTTTCGTCTGACCCTTTTATACTCTATCCAGGCCTAGGGCAGTGCCAAGCCAATCAGTAGACTGATCTAGCAGTCACACACCATTGGTCCCCACATCACACACTCTAGATTCAGCCACCTGGACTGTGTGAGGCTTTGGGGACATCCAGACACAAGCCCCCGCAGGGGCCCACTTCCTCAGGGAGGCTCATGGTCTTTTGGCCCAGCCTGGATAAATTACATATTTCAACTTGTAGATTTATATTTTCTTTGTTTGAAAGTGATCTTCACTAACTATGGGAATGAAACAAATTCTTTAAAATAATCTGAGGGCTAGCCCGACAACTCAGCAGAACACAGTACCCCCAGGACAAGCTGAGACAGTGACTGAGACAGGGCGTGGTGGTGCACACCTGTAATCCTAGCACTTGAAAGGCTGAAAACAGGAGAATCACTGAGAGTGGATCTGTGTAGTGAGACCCTGTACTAAATACAGGGAAAAAAAAAAGAATCTGGTAGCTGCATATGGCAGCACACACCTGCAATCCCAGCGCTCTGGAGGCTGAGGCAGGAGGGTGGCCATGAGGCCAGCCTGGGCATCATAGCAAGACTGTGTCTTTGCTCAAAAAAAAAAAAAAAAAAAAAAAAAAACTAGAAACTTTCAAGGGAAGTTGGAAAACTGTGATATATTTTCTGAAAGAGGCTTGGTGGAAGAATGTGAGGTACAGCATTATCTGGGGTCAGGTTCCCATGAGATTCAAGCACCAGTCACTCCCTGAGAGTGGCAGTGAGAAGCCAGTGAGGGTCCTGCAAAGCAGGAGGGGGTGAGGAGAAAGCCCAACAAGGATGAGACCTCAGAGTCCCAGTCTCTGCTGCTCCCGAGAGGGCATAAGCGACTCCTCACAGTGGTCCCCACTTGCCTCAAGGAAGCTGGGGTTTGCGTTGCGCTTGGGACTGTAAGGAGCATGGGGTGGAGACAGGCTGACTCCGAGGCACAGGAACGGAAAGGCAGGGCTCTGAGGACTTGGTGCCTGCAGTCCTCCTGGCACAGATGCGCATCACATCGGTGCAATCACCCTTTGTTCTCCTTCCTAGAATGCCTGCTGTACTGGTCAGCAATTCTGCATAACAAAGAGCCCCAGACTTGGCAGCCCACAGCGATGTTTACTCTCTTTCTCTCTCTCTGGCTTCTGTGGGTCTGGAAGCCTGTGCATCTGTCTTTTTTCTGAGGCTCTACTTCCAAGCTCCTCGCCCCTCAGGCCTTTGTCCTGAGGCTGCCAAGTGTCCTCAGGACACCATCCCCAGAGTGAGGGGCTGGACAGTGACTGATGCCTCTCTGCCTTTGAGACCTAGACACCAACAAGCTCATCTCTGTCCTGTGCCAAGCTCTCTCTTCAGACGTGGTGACACAGGGCTGGTGCCACCAAGAGGTGGGCTCCTACATGTCCTTTTAGCTTTTCTGCCAGAGCCGTTCCAAAGACACCCAGTGTCCCCAGCCCATGTGGTGACAGCGCAGACTCGGCGCGTGAGACTGCGGCTCCTGCCCAGCCCTGCTGCCGGCCCCTGATCGCTTCCTGGAACCCTGCAGATCCTCCGCCTGCTGCTTGGGCAGCCTGAGTGCCGCCCCGTGTCCCTGCTCACACACAGCCCTCACTGCCTCCATCCTGTGCACGTGAACTTGGCACTAGTGACAATGGCCAAAATAAGGGGGGCCATTATTTCACACTGCGGAGGTCCTTATTGGGAGGTTTTACAGTCGTGTGAGTGACAGCGTCAGGACTTGGGCAGAGGTGCCAATTAGCTGTGTCAGAAAGAAAGGAAAGCCAAGGGCTCCTGGGCCCTCTCCCCACGCTGGCTGCCCCGGGGGCCTTTGGGTGTCAGCCGCAGCACAGATCCCTCCCTCATGTCCATGCATAGCAGTGCCCTCAGGCCTTTGTTAGAGGACAGAAGGAGGGACTTGTCTTGTGGGCTCCTATGCTGCAGCAGGATGACAGCCTGGGGACGTGGCTGCAGCAGCTTTTTTTTTTTTTTTTTTTTTTTTTTTTTTTTTTTTGAGACAGGGTCTCGCTATGCAGTTCAGGCTGGCTTTAAGCTCACTTTGTAGCTCAGGCTGGTCTCGAACTCACAACAATCCTCCTGCCTCAGCCTCCCGAGTGCTGGGATTACAGGCATGCGCCACCTGCAGCAGCTTTTTATAGCAGCTCTTAATCCAAGCCTGGGCCACAGGCTCCACATGCAGCTCAGTGGAGAAATTTCTGCCAGCGCTGAAGGTGGGGCTAGAGCTCCCAGGATGCAGTCCCCACGTGCTCACAGCCCTGGCTGGCTGCACAGAGCCAGGCCGAGCCCAGCTCTCCGAGGGCTGTGCGCCCGGGTCACGGTGCCTGTGGAGCAACCCATTCTTCCTGCCGATGCCCCTTGGCAATCTGCAGAGAGGGTAATCCTTGGCCAGCTGGGAACTTTTCATCAGAGGTGCGCACTTTCCTTTTCTTCTTTCCCTTTTTGAGTTTGGGTCTTGCTGCATACCCCAGGCTGACTCAAACTTTTAGACTTGAGCCACCCTCCTGCCTCAGCCTCCCAAAATAGCTGGCTGCAGGTAGGCACAATCAGACCTCACCACACTGTCTTCCCCAGTGGATGTTGGCTCCTGGATGCAGCCCAGGTCCCCAGTGCCCCTGCCGCCTGCCCAAGGCCAGGATCTCGGGCAGAAGTCAGTTGGCTCCTGGACCCATGTCCCTCTGCAGAGTACACAAGGGGGCTGGCGCCCAACACTGGGCTGCTACAGCATTGAGTCCTAAGCAGCTGCCAGAAGCCATAGCTCAGCGTGCTCTTGATTCACCAAATAAGGGCTTTTCTGGTGGAAACCAGAACTCAAACCGTGGAGTCCTCCCTAAATATTTATTACCTGCAGGAATACACCAACAAATAGATCCCTCAAGCAGGCAGGAGCACAGCCGCTCCCAGCAATACTGTCCTTTGTCTCAGAGCAGCTGCAGCAAGAGCATTCATTCTGCCTAGCTCTGTGTAGGTAACAGAAACTGTTCATTTATGGTCAGAGCTGCAGTGTAAGGGTGCTCAGGCTGTGCACTGCCCAACTCTGGGGGTGCCTTTTATGGAGATATTATGAATGGAGCACGCGGGGGCTGGGCCTGGATCAGACCTTCGACTTCAAGGTCTGTCATGCTATTCTCTCTTACAGAGGAGAGAGGCATCTGGGTCACTCAGTCAGTCAGTTAGTTAGCCAGTCAGTCATCATTGTTTTAGGTCTGGGAAGTAGACAACAAATAAAACACCAGCTCAGTGTGTGAGTCGTGTTCAATAGAACAGCAAGGATAGGGGGTTCAAGGTTGCCTTTGTGGAAGAAGCTATGTGAGGATGAAGGAACAGGGGGCATCCAGGTGACAGCGGTGGGCAGAGAGCAGCAGGTGCAAAGGCCCTGCGGCAGGCTCACTGTCGCACCCTTGGCGGTAACAAGGAGCACACGCCGGGCCCAATCAGCCACACAGTACTTGGCTTTCCCCACAGCAGTTCTGTGGGTTGAGCCCAGATTCGATGATGGAGAAGCTGGGGGCAGGAGATGCTGAGTGACCTCCCAAGGTCTATCCAGAGTCTGGACCCAGAGCCTGCAGTCTTCCCCTTCTAGTGCCTGCTGTTTCTATTATTGCCTACATTGTAAAAAGAATCTCCAACCTTCTAAGTTACCAGTGCAGCACGAGAACACTGAGGCACTGGATTCACTCCCTGGCCCACTGGTCCTCCACCTCCAAGTCCCTTTTAGTATGGGTTCGCAGTACCCTAGGCCACCAACAGCCAAAGGCCAGCTCCCACGTGGCCAAGCCACAGCCTCCAGCCAGTGTGTGGCTATGGTAAAGCATCTCTTACCCAGCCCAGGCTCCGCTCCACTGTCTGCTGCCACCCCAGCGCTCTCCTGAATAATGATCGGGTCCACCCAGGGCCTCCTGTAGGGTCACCTGTCCAGCCGTGGCTTTACTAGGTTCTTCATCCTTTTTTTTTTTTTTTTTTTTTTTTTTTTTGTGGAGCCAGGGATTGAACTCAGGCCCTTGCGCTTGCCAGGGAAGCGCTTATTCTACTGAGCCATCTTCCTGGCCCCTCTCCTTCCTTTTGAGACTGGGTCTTCTATGTAGCCCAGGCTGGTCTCGAACTTGCAGTGATACTCCTGCCTCAGCCTCCCAAGTCATAGGATTACAAGCGTGCACACCATTCCTGGTTTTGTAAATTCTTGTGCCCTTGACATTTCTAAAGGTTTCAGGCTGATGATTTTTACACTGTGTTTCCCTGTCTGGGCTTTTCTGATGTTTTCTATGATCATGGTTAGGTTTAACCTTTGGGGCAGGCTGCCCTGTTTGGTTCTGGATGACTTTGACTTTTGCTAAAATGGAAGCATCTTGTGCCTGTCCAGCCTCCTCACACAGCACTGGTGCTCGTGGGCGTGGAGTCACGCAGGCCTGAGAGGGGGGAGGTTGATCTACCCGAGGCTACTACATGCCTGGTGGCTAAGGTTTGACCATACGCCCCAGACATCCTGTTCTGGAAGCTTCCTCCCAACCTGAGAGGGGTTAGATGAGGTCTCAGAGGAACTGGGGCCTTAGGAGAAGACAAAGAGAAGCCAGACATGCCGCCTTGCTCCGCACCATGTGACCCTCTGCTGTGTCCTCAATGGCAAAGGCCATCACCAGCCAGGCACTGTGGCACACGCTTGTCACCCTGGCACTTGGAGGCTGAGGCAGGAGGATCACAAGTCTGAGCATAGCCTGGGAAATTTAGCAAGTCCCTGTCTCAAAAATTAAAAAGGAATTTCTAAAAAAAGCTTAGAACTGCTGAAAATCAGATACAGCCATCAAAGGCATGTGGAATTAGTGCCATAAACTGTGAAACAGAATTCACAATTATATTTATTCCAAGTGCTAAAAATAGCAACCATTTCAGAGAAAGAAAATCCAAACATGCCTTCAGTCTCCCTGTCCTTCTAAGACTTCAGGACCTGCATTCACCGACCCCAGACCTGGGGGCCCCGCAGGATCCTGGGGAGCCCCTGATGACACATGGAAGGCCCAGGTGACTTGCGAAGCTCAGGGCCCGAGTGTACCCATTCGCCACCTCTGCTTGCGCATCTGCACACACAGGCTCGCTCACCCATCTACTGTCACTTGCAAGGCCAGGGCCTGATGACCAGCCGCTGGCCAGCAGCTCAGGAGGGGGCGGAATCTGGTGCAGCAACGTCTCAAGGGTCTTAAGTGCAGAGAACCCGCCCCAGTCCTCACTGAGGCCCAAGAAGTTTATATTTGTAATCCCATGGAAAAGTTACTGGAATCCTATTGAGTTAATTCCAATCTACCATGACCAGTGTGACCCATGGCAAGAATAAAAGCACCAAGACAGATGTACAGCTGTAGGGAGCCACCGAGTCCTAAGTCCAGCTAGGTTGACGGTTAACTAGACCACAGGCCTGGACCCAAGGAGGAGTCCACATCTTACTCATTCATGACAAAGGGAGCGGCTTGAGGCTGAGTGACTATGAGAGCGGTGGAAAGCAGGTAAGCGCTGCGAGCAGGGCTAGGCAGGAGACCTGCACTCACCTCTGCATATGCAGACAGCAACCTGCGAGACACAACTGAAGTGCTGTCTAGTGTTTTGGGGTCAGTGCTTCAGCTGTGTGGTGAAATCTTTCATGCCCCAGGAAGTCCTAGCCTCTACGAGGCTGGGTCTCCGCCGACAGCACGGAGCCCAGCTCACCTTCCTCTCTGTGTCACAGAGGCTATCTGGGGAGCTGTAGGGTGGGGTAACACTGCCCCATCTTCTTTACGTCTGTGACTACACATCAGGACCTTGGGTGGACGGATTGTATTGCTTCAAGTCAACTGAAGGATAAGGAAGAGTCCCAGCCTGCTCTGTACCCATGTACATGGAAATGGGGTCAGGTCTAGCCAAAATGGAGAAAATCACTGTTCTTACAAAGAGTCATCCAGGTGGCCTCCACACTATGACAACCTGCGTCTGGGCCAATGTAGTCAGCAGGAAGAGCCACGACCCCACCACCCTTGCAGAAAAAGAATCATGGCCTTGGGGGCTAGGACAGGGCTGCCTCACTCATCCATGAATTTTTCAAATAAGTCTCAGAGAGTGGGGGATGGAGCTCTGTGGCCAATATATTGATACTTTCCACATACTCACCCACCAGCCCCAGCTGGTCCTAACTTGTTGGTCCTCTCCCCCTGCGCCAGTCCACTGCCTCCCCAGCCTGGATTATTTTGAAGCAACTGCCAGACACCATTAGAGCTTCAGAAAGTACTCTCCAAGAGGCGAAGAGTTAGACCTAGCTACGAATAACTGCACCAGCGTGAACATGGCCAAAGAAATCCATAATAGATTCTTAACAAACATCACCGAATGGCAGGTCTGGATTCAAGCTTCCCCGATGGTCTTTTAAATTTTTCTCCTACATGCATGTTTCTTGGAAGCAGGATTTAAATATGATCCACACATAGCAATTCATTGATATTGCTTAATTGCTTCTCTCCCTCCCTTCCTCCCTCCCTCTTTCCTATCCCCTCCCTCCCTCCCTTCCTCCCACCACTGACTGCAGTTTGATTGTTAAGAAACTGTGGGTGCATCCTGTGTGGATTCTGCAGGTTGTGTCTGCATGGGGTTGTGAAACCAGCCCCTCTCCGTCCCATGCCCCCTGTAAATTGGTAATTCCATTAAGAGACGGGCACAGACTCAAACTGCATTGCCTCAGACCCTCTGCGGCCAAACAGTGTAGGACCTAACCCCAAACCACTCCCTTGAATAAATGAGAAGGCTCCAATCTGCGGTGACCTACAGAGACTCTTTCTGTGAGACTCATAGAAACAGCCCAAGCTAGCACAGAGGAACGCTCAAAGCTGCCCACAGGGTAACTGTATGTGCCACCAAGATGTTTCCATGGAAACACACAGTTTCTGATGACAAAACTGGTCTTCACAAGTCTTTGGGGGCAATAAAGGAACAGAGCTGGACCTGTGGACAGCGCTGTAGTACTTGATAACCAGCGAAATGTGGCTTTGCCTGTGAGCGTGCCAGGAGAGGAGGAAGGGTGTGTTTACTCATTCAGTCGATGCGGAAGACATGCCCATGGGAGAATTTGTTATGTAGCTGAATGGGGTTTTGGTTTTGTTTGCTTTTTAATTTCCAAAAAGTATTTATGTATGTACTGCAGTACTAGGGATTGAACTCAGGACCTTGTGCTTGCCACACAGGCACATATGCCACTGAGTATATCCCTGGCCTTTGCTTTTTTAGCCCTGGATATTTAGGGATGGAACCCAGCCTCATGCATCGCTAGGCAAGGAAGGGTTCTACTGCTGAGCTACACCCCTAGACCTAAGATAGCTTAGTCTCAAATACTAAATGTCAATTTATTGGATTAAAGTGCCTGTAAGCAGGCGTAAGAGCCCAGGGTTCGATCCATGTTGGCCCTGGCCCCAGGGCACGCTGAGACAGCATTGAGACTGGGCATGGTGGCATGCACCTGTAATCCCAGCTTTTGGGAGGCTGTAAACAGGCAGATCACTATGAGTCTGATCTAGTAGTGAGACCCTGAACACCTTGTAGGCCCTTCCCTAAAATAGGTAAATAAATAAATGAGTGTCAATTTATGAAAGCACATATTAGAACTTTTAAAAATAAAATTGCTGGACTGGGGAGATAGTTCAGTATCCCATGCCATGCTGTCCCTGAAACCAGGCATGTAATCCCAGCACTGGGGAGGCTAACACTGGAGGATTACTACGCGTCTGAACTGGGTAGTGAGAACTTGTATCAAATAAATAAATAAATAAATTTAAAATAAATCTGGTACCCTCGTGGTATGACATGATTTTGGGACTAGAACAATGACCTGTGATATTACACTGTATAAAGATACAGTTTATAATAGTTTGACTTGACCCTAGAAGAAGGGGGATCCCCCATATTTCTGGCCTTTGACATCCACAGGTAGAGGGATAAGGACACCTTCCCCTCGAGCCAACACTGCCTGGCCAGGCTGTACCCCACAGTGAGTCAGGTTCTGGGTCCCTCAGTAGCTGTGTATGCTCAGGCTAGCGACTAAATCACATTGCATATTAGTTTTCTCACCTTTGTTTAACTGGGGCAAACAAGAGGGTTTTTAATTTGTTTTTTTGTGGCCAGCTCAGCCCACCTTAGGGTCGAGGCTAGCACGGCATGTGGTGCCAGGGATCAAACCATGGTTGGCTCCTGCACTTGCCTAAGCTTGCTTAAGCAGGCGCTGTAGACCGCTGAGTTATCTCACTGGCCCAGGAAGCTTTACTGAGATAGTGCATGTAACAATGCTCAATGAACGCGAGCACGCTACTGTCCCCTCTGCGTGCAGCCTCTTCCTGCCCTGTCCCTGTGTTTGTCCTGCCACCCTGCCCAGAAGCGCTGATTCCCATGGCTTGGCATCTTGCCGCAAACCTCGGGTGAGCTTCAAACAATTCCAGAACCCTGGGCAGAGATGCTGGCCACATGCCTACTTCAGCACCACCCAAGCTTCTCAAAGCCCCGAGGACCTCACCCTCACCCATGCTGGCCTCTGAAGACCCCAGTCCTCTAATCCACATCCTCCAGTCCCTACTCTGCTTGCCTCCGTCAGCTGCTCCCCGCCTGGCCCAAGCTCGCTAGGGCCTTCCGTTGTGTGTGTGGCCAGACTAAACCACAGGGCTGCCAAGTTCTCCTGATGGGACCGGACCCCCATGGTACTTGTAGCTGATTGGCTCGCAGATACCCACGTGATCCATGGATAGCCAATCAGAATCCATGTTTTAGAAATTGTTTTTCTCTAAGGTAAAGGAGCCCCATTGGCTATGGTAAACCAAGTTAAGAAGGTTGTCACCTGATACATAGCCTTTGGGTCACCCTGGAAAGCTGACTAACAGAGCCAAGAGGCTTCAACAGAAACAGATAAACACCCTGGGAACTGAGTAAGAAGTGCTTCTTGTCATCCATAGCTCTTAATTGAGGGACCCAGTGCAAGAAGACAGGGACTGAGGTGTGGGTGTGAGCAGGGACTGAGTTGCCTTAAGCAGGTAGCGGATCTGGACCTCTGAATGTTACAGCGCCCTGAAAACCTGGACTAAGCAGAAGGAAATGGGAGAGAAGGGGTGTGTTCCCCAGACACCTCTGCTCCAACCTCTGCTTCCGGAACTGGAAGCCCGGTTCCTCACTGACATTTTTACCATTGTCCGGGAGAAACTTGTATTTGAACCTGACTTGAAATGCAGTCACTCAAAGCTCTGGGGACCTGGCAGCCTATTTGAAGGTACTGCCTAGAAAACATTTGGCAGAGGTGCTTCCTGATACACCTTGTCATGGAATCCAGCTCCAAAAACGAATGGAGACAAAGGGCCCGTAGACATCAAGGCAGACCTATGTACTGGCCACCCCTCTGTCCTCACCAGGCTGCAGGGCAGAGGGACACATACACAGCCGTCAGCAGGTGAGCTGGCCTTGCTGGGGTGTGAGCCGGCAGGGGCTTGGGACCGTTAGTCCCGATCTGTGAACTTCACTAGGTTAACAAGCACCTGGCGATGCCTGCAGCCTGCCCCTGGTGTGTCTGGACCAGTCACGGAAGCACAGCCATGGGCGTTGCGTCTGCTGTGCCCCTTCCTCTGCAGTGCTGGCCGTTCCCCTACTGCCAAGAGCTGAGCAGCTTCCCTCCTCCCTCTTCTGCTATCCCTTCAGGGACTAGCTCCCCCGAAGCTGTGAGCCAGATGTGCCCTCACCTACTTTGAACTGTGTCAGGAGCTCTGGCTCCTCAGTAGCCCTAGGTCCTGACTGTGTGCCCCCAGATGCCTCGGATCCCCAAGGACCTGTCCTCCACCCTCGTGGGACTTTGGCCACAGTGCTGCGACCTGCCTGCCGGCCACTGCCACTCTTGCTGCTGTTGCTGACTTGCTGTGGCTTCGCTGTCCTCACATGTGGTGTGACGTTGGCAGCCTTGGTAGGGGCTTGGGACCTTAAGGCAGATCAGGGAATATCCAATTATGAGGTAAATTAGGTACGGGTGTGCGTGGTGTGCACATGTGGGTGGTAAATATCGTCACCCCAATGAGCAGAGCAACCCCAGGGGGCCAGGGCTTCCCTGCCTGGGCCTGGGTCCTGGCCAGCACAGATATGGGGACACCATTTCTCTACACCCACCCAGAGGCTCATAGATTGTGACACTTCTAGGATTTTAATTTAAAGGAATAGTGAGTGCTGGGCATCAGGGTTCTGCCACAGCACCTCTTATTATGGTGCAGTCCATGAAAACAAGAAGCCCACATTGCCTGGCGCTGCTAACCACCACTGGCCCTCTGACGCGCAGTCCCCTTTTTCCTTGCTGAGCCTATTTATTACAGATGAAGACTTGGCTTTATTTTTATGGTGTAGGATTGAACCCGAGGTCTTGCACATGCTAGGCAAGTGCTGTACCACTGAGCTACATCCTTAGCCTCAGAACTGACTTTAAACACACACACACACACACACACACACACACACACACACACACACACACACACACATTTTTCCAGCTTGCCTTGCAGGAAATGATCTTATGACCTGGCTTTAACCAGTAAAATTAAGCAACACAAGTCAGATGGGCTTCAAAGAAGCTTTACAAAAGAAGGGCAGGTGGCCAGCTTGTACCCTATGCCAATTGCCTCTCTCCTTCCTTCCACTTGAACTGTGAATTGAGTTGTGATGGCTGGAGCTCTGGCAGTCACCTTGACAGGTGGTGGAATAGAAAACTAAAGGCATGAAGGAGCTTCAAGCTTCCTTTATATAAGGCCAAACAGACATCTGTTGTGTTAAGTGGGCTAGTTGGGTTTTTGTTAGAAACTGCTAACTTCAGTCCCCAATGTTACAATATTCAAACATCCAACAACAGGAGTATGATTAATGAATCACTGTCCAGGGCTGGTGAGATAGCTCAGTGGACTAAGTGCCTGCCTAAGCAAGTGCAGAGACCTAAGTTTGATCCCTGGCACCACATAACGTGCTTGCCCCACCCCTGGGCCCTCTGAGCCAGCCAACAAGTCTAGGGCATGGTGGTGTGCGCCTGTAATCCCAGTGCTGGGAACCCTGAGACAGGAGGTCTGAGCTGTGCAGGGAGACCCTGTACCAAATACAAAATCAGTCAATCAATCGCTGTCCAGTCACACTGCAGAATATCTTACAGTCTTGCAATAATTGTGCTCAAAAAGACCTAGTAACATGCAGAGGTGTTTGCGATGAACTAAGTAAGTCACAAGACAGAATGCACAATAAACTTTGTTTTAGAAAGGAAAACACACATAAACATATAGGAGAAAAGACACAAAACAGAATGTATTAAACTTCTCTAGATGGGCTGGGCTGGTGGTGCGCACCTATAATCTCAGCTCTTGGGAGGCTGTAAACAGGAGGATCACTACAAGTCCGATCTAGTAGTGAGACCCTGAACACCTTGTAGACCCGTCCCTAAAATACAGAAAAAAAAAAAAAAAAACTTTTCTGTATGGTGACAACACAGTGACCTTTCTCTTAACTTTCTTCCTTCCTCCCTCTGCCCCCTGCATCTCTTTTTCCTTTTTCTGCCACACTGGCATTGAACCCAGGGCCTTACTCACTTAAGCAAAATCCTCAGCTCAGCTCAGAGTTTCTTTACTTTTATTTTGAGACAGAGTCTCACTGAGTTGCTAAATTGCCCAGGCTGTTGTGATCTTCCTGCCTCAGCCTCCCAGAGCACTGGGATTACAGGTGTGCACCATCACACTTGCCATCTTCTACTTCTTGATGTAACACCTAAGACTTCCTGATTGGATGACAGAATAGTAAGTATAGGGTTTAAAAAGAAAAAAAAAAAAAAAAAGATAAATGCGACTCCCTTATCCCATCGAGATTTACAGTCTAAATTGTGCTCTATCTTTGCACGAATGGCCCTTCCCCCGGCCCACAGTCTCCTACCTTGGCTCCTGGGCACTTGTGCCTGTCTGCACTGCTGCTGTGCTCAGAGGTGTTCTTTTCTTGGAAGCACTTGTGGCTCTTCCATTTTCCCATGATTCTGTGAAATTTAAGAAATGGAGTAAATTAGAAAATATGAGGGCTAGCCATATAGCTCAGCGGATTAAAGTGCCTGCTTAGGCAGACTCAGAGACCGGGGTTCGATCCCCGGCTTGCCGTTGGGGCACGCTGAGAGGCTGACTGGGACTGGGCGTGGTGGTGCGCGCCCATAATCCCAGCTCTTGGGAGGTTGGGAATTAGGAGCGTCACTGCGAGTCTAATCTGTGTAGCGAGACCCTGTAGACTCTGTACTAAAAACGTTAAAAAAAGAAAATATGTTCCTCCCCCCTTGGAGCCAATTCCTCTATGACCAGGGCAGCAGTGACGAAGGAAGCAGGGTGTGGAGGACTTGGTGCTGTCTCTATGAAAACTGTAGTCCTGACACAGGACTCTGTGTGCACACGCGCCCAGCCCGTGGGAAACAAAATGCTTGTAATCCCAGCACTCGGGAGGCTGAGGCAGGATGATTGTTGTGAGTTCGAGACCAGCCTGAGCTACAAAGTGAGCTTAAGGCCAGCCTGAACTGCATAGTGAGACCCTGTCTCGACAAAAAAAAAGAAAAAGAATGCAAGATGGGATCGAAAATGCGATGAATGCTTAAATTCTTAGAGATCATTACATAAAAGACACACTGCCACGAATTTCCCCAAATTCTCCTCCGGCTTCACGCATGCGCACCCATCATCACTTCCTGCCGCAGTTCAGCTTTTGGTGTTATCGTAACTTGTCAGTCTTTTCACAACACATTTTGCTGTGTCTGGGTCCTAATTAATCCTAAGTAGGGCTGGTGAGACAGCTCAGCCATCTAACTGCCTGCCTAGCAAGCACAAGGACACAGGTTCGATCCCTGGTAGCACATGCTATGGCAGCCCTGCCTCAGGTGCACACAGCCGGCCACCGGCAGCAGGTGTGGTGGTGCACACCTGTAATCCCAGCCCTGGGACAGCTGAAACAGGAGGGCCACTGCAAGTCCAAGCTGCGTATTGAGACCCTGTACCAAATATACATATATATATATATATATATATATATATATATATATATATATATATATATATATATGTAATACACTTTTATCAGAGGACATGGAAAATGCCCTTCCCCTCCCCAGATCCAAGCCCTACCTTGAGATCCTGGAGCCTATTTTCTTCAATTTAAGTTAAATTCAGCCTTTCTCACCCCTAGGGCGAGGTAGGGGGCCCAGGCTTCCCACATCAGACAAGCATCACCACTGAGCTACATCCTCAGCCCCTCTAAATTTAAATGCAAAAACTGATTCCTGATTCTGTGATTGGAAAACTCCTAAGGATATTTGGAACACTTTGCAAATGTAAATCTTGCCTGACTGTACATTTTATGGAATCTAAATCCAGATCAAGTATTTCCAATGAAAATGTAGTGAGCCAATTGGGCAGGCCTACAATATAAAATTCTCAACAGATTTCAGACTTAGTGTAAACAAAGGACCTGGAATAGTTCACTGATAATTTTTGGGTTGGTAATTATAGAATACAATGATAATATTTTAGCTATCTTTTCTTTCTTTATGTTTCTCTCTCTCTCTTTTTTTTTTTTTTTGAGCCAGGGTCTTGCTACGCAGTTCAGGCAGGCCTTGAGCTCTGGCTAGCCTTGAACTCACAGCTATCCTGCTGCCTCAGCCTCCTGAGTGCTGGGGATTCCAGGTGTGCACCACCACACCTGGCTCTTTCATGTTTTTGAGATAAGGTTTCACTATGTGATGCAGGCTGAAACTCACTATGTAGCCCAAGCTGGTCTCAGACTCACAGTGGTCCTCCTGCCTCAGCCTCCTGAGTGCTGGGATTACCCACTTATAGTTTTCTAATGTGGCCACAGGGAAGTTAAATATGTGCAGCGTACCTGGAAGCCGTGGTGGAAAGACCAGAAAGGGCTCAGTGTTTGCCACACAGCCTGTGGTACAGAAGCCACTATGAGATTGTGGCTCCTCAGAAGAGATTCTGTGTGTGTGTACGTGGGTGTCCTCAGAACGCCCTACCCATGTACCATCTCAGCCAACTCAGCATCAACCGCCCAGCCCCCCGTGTGCTGGCTTCCTTGGTCCCAGACTGGGGGTTCTGCAGCACCCCACCCCTCATCTGGGCTGGCCAGGTGCTGCTCTGACCAACACAGCAGGGCAAGTGACCATGAAGTCCTGTGTCTAAGCCTCCATGGCCCAAGAGCCCCTCCCTGGCTGGAGGCCAGGGCACCAGCAGCAGGACTGGCACCTCCCTGCCTCCTACCCACTGGGCAGGCACCGCTGGCTGACCCTAGAGATAAGACAGGCTGGCCGGACAAGAGGAATCGCCATCCAGCCCCAGTTTCGGCAGCGAGACCGGATCTCATTGCCAAGAGTCTATGATTAGAAGGAACCCGGTCCTGCCGTGAGGCTTGTGCCACACAATGCTTAGTGAACCGCCCGTGATGCCCGTATGTGGCGGGCAGCTCACAGACTGCTGGCTGCTGCTGTCCCAGGAGCTGGGAAACTGTCTTGCCTGCCCTCTGCAGACCCAGCTGGCTGTGCACTCAGCCCTGGGGGAAGCCACAGGAAGGGGCTGTAGCTCTGATGTGCCCCACTGCTAGAAGTTTCCGAATTTTATTCTGCTCAGTAAATACATGCAGTGTGAGTGATTTTTCTGTGTCATTAGGGATTGAACCCAGAGCCTTCAGCGTGCCAGTCAGGTGCTCTAACACACAGCTACATTCCCAGGCCTTGTACTTTATTTTAAAATTTTCAGGGAAAGGTCTTATTAAGCTGCCAGGCTGGCCTTGAACTTGGAACTCTCCTGCCTCAGCTTCCTAAGTAGCTGGGATCACAGGCAGGCACTGTGCCTGACCCCCAGACATATTTTGAGCTGATAACATGTGCTAGAAACTGGTGTAAGTGATTGAGGGATCCTGGTGTGAAAATAAGCCAAGA